>CM033622.1:1990029-2165603 GCA_019453435.1 Rhinogobius similis
GTGTGTGTTTGTTTAATTCCCCAAATCGATGATTCAATTTGACAAATCAGTTGCAACCAGTGGTCCATGAGCTCTGCTAATACTTTGAGAGCCAATCTGTAAAATAAAAAAAAGAAAGCGAAAAGATAAATGTTCTGAAAAACCCTTTGAAGGGCATACAGTCCTTACTATTGGTCCCAATAACCCTTCTCCCACACACATGGAAGCTCATGTCAGACATCATCACGGCTAAAGACAGAGTGGACAAACACCAGGTCTGGTTGACAGAACAGTCCGACACACCAACCTGTGCTCTGTCTGCACCGCCAAAACCTACGACTCAATGACACGGATCAGCGAGCGGCGAAGTGCAACATCAACAGAACTACTGAGCTCTCGCCATAAACTCTGTTTTACTTCTGCTGCAGCTGAGGAAAGCCGATGCTCCATCACCTCCAGCACCATCACCCGTGTGGTCCATCCTCACCTCCTCCATCACCGTGGTGGTCCATCCTCACCTCCTCCATCACCCCGTGTGGTCCATCCTCACCTCCTCCGCATCACCTCCTCCGATCACCCGTGTGGGAGTCCCTCCTCCCACCTCCTCCCACCATCACCATGTGTGGTCCATCCTCACCTCACTCCATCACCCGTGTGGTCCATCCTCACCTCCTCCATCACCCGTGTGCTCCCATCCCCCTCACCTCCTCCATCACACGTGTGGTCCATCCCCTCACCCCTCCTCCATCACCGTGTGGGTCCCATCCTCACCTCCTCCATCACCAGTGTGGTCCATCCCTGCCTGCCCTCCTCCATCACTGTGTGTGGTCCAGGAGCCACAGCCAGGGGACAAACACAGACTACCCAGCACAGAACTGTGTTTCTGCAGAGAAGGTGAACATCTGTCCAGGACCTGTCGCGTCTCGAGGGACCTGTGCGTTCTCGAGGGACGCTGTGCGTCTCGGAGGACCGCAATGGCGTCTGCAGAGGGACCTGTGGCGTCTTGGAGGACGCTGTGCGTCTCCAGGACTCGTGAGCTTGGGTCGATCACAGCTGACCCTTCTCACCTGGACTTACGGACTATTTGAGCCACTCCCCTCGGGCAGGAGGCTACGGTCCCATCCGGACCAGAAAGGAAGGGACTAGTGAGCCACTGTCAGGATAAGAAACATCCAAGATCCAAACAAGAGAACACTAAGGATAGAGGCCAGATGATGGCGTGCTCAGAGAAGCGTCTCAGGCAACAGGGAACAGAGGGGAGGTGCAGGAAAGGTGAGGGACCATTATGGAGGACACGCTCCTACATGGGACGTACCACGAGGAACAAGAAACTTGAAGTGTCTGATATCAAGAAATCCTACTCCGTGTCTAGAGCGGACTGAAGGACAGAGGCTCATCCTGGAGGCAAGGTCCTCCAGAAGCAGGCCCAGATCCACCACACACCGAGATGCACAAGAACCATAGACCGTCCATATCGATGGACTGTGGGAGTGTGGCGTCACAGAAATGAAGTTGACCCAATCGTGGCTAGCAGTTATAGCGGCTAAAGTGGAGCTAGCAGTTATAGCGGCTAAAGTGGAGCTAGCAGTTATAGTGGCTAAAGTGGAGCTAGCAGTTATAGCGGCTAAAGTGGAGCTAGCAGCTATAGCGGCTAAAGTGGAGCTAGCAGTTATAGCGGCTAAAGTGGTGCTAGCAGTTATAGCGGCTAAAGTGGAGCCAGACTCCATATTTAAATCCAAGTGCGTATCGTGTCAACCACACGAACCAATCAGGAGGAGGTTGTTCACGGTATCCGCCCCTTGACAGGAGGAGACGGCGGCAACGTGCGGCGCTAGCTGTCAATCAAACCTGTTGCTAACACGAGCGAAACCGGCCCCTGGAAAAGGAAGCCCCTGATTGGTCAGTTATTATTGTAATAACTTGATTTATGAACAACCAACGAGAAAAAAACACCAGGATCATGTGGAGTGAGTCAGACGGACATTTTATCTCCAGATGTGAGTTTGACTGATGCAGTTACAGAGTAAAGGCTCCAATGTCCCAACAGAGAGTGAATGAAGCTCGGCTGATGGAGCCGGTACAGACTCCATGGACACTTCATGTTTGGAACATGGCGGCGGGCGAGGGCCGTCCAGGGATATGTACGGTCTATGGACCCAAGGTGTAGGCTGTGCCCTGAGAAAAAAACAGCACAGAGCTGCAGGGGAAGCCTACATGGAGTGTTGAGTAACACTTGTGCTGTTGTTGTTGTGAAACTGTGAAGCTTCAGTCAAAGGTTTTAGTCGAGAGTCACTTACCGTCTTCTTCACAGACACCACCTGACGCAGAAACGCCACGGGCCTCTTTTTCTCGGGCCGACACTTCCATCGGTCTGAAAAACAGCACAAGTGAGATAACAGCTCAGAACAATAGGACAGGGAGGAGAACAATAGAACAGGAGGGGAAACGATAGGAACAGGAGGAGAACAATAGAACAGGAGGGGAACAATAGAATAGGAGGAGGACAATAGAACAGGAGGAGGACAATAGAACAGGAAGGGAACAATAGGACAGGAAGGGTACAATAGAACAGGAAGGGATCAATAGAACAGGAGGAGGACAACAGGACAGGAGGAGGACAATAGAACAGGAGGAGGACAATAGAACATGGGGGAACAATAGGACAGGGGGAACAATAGGACATGGGGAACAATAGGACAGGAGGAGGACAACAAGACAGGGAGGAGAACAATAGAACAGGGTGAACAATAGAACAGGAGGGGAACAATAGAACAGGAGGGGTACAATAGAACAGGAGGGGTACAATAGAACAGGAGGGGTACAATAGAACAGGAGGAACAATAGGACAGGAAGGGTACAATAGAACAGGAAGGGATCAATAGAACAGGAGGAGGAGGACAACAGGACAGGAAGGGAACAATAGGACAGGAAGGGATCAATAGGACAATAAGAGAACAATGGAACTGGAGGGTACAATAGAACAGGAGGGGTACAATATAACAGGAGGGGTACAATAGAACAGGAGGGGTACAATAGAACAGGAGGGGTACAATAGAACAGGAGGGGAACAATAGGACAGGAAGGGAACGATAGAACAGGAAGGGAACGATAGAACAGGAGGGGTACAATAGAACAGGAGGGGTACAATAGAACAGGAGGGGAACGATAGAACAGGAGGGGAACGATAGAACAGGAGGGGAACGATAGAACAGGAGGAGGACAATAGGACAAGAGGGGTACAATAGAACAGGGGAAGAACAAAAGAACAGGAGAACAATAGACAATACATCATGAGGAGAACAATAGAGTGTACAGGGGGTGGGAGGGCATCCGAGTGAGTCACCTGTTCTTGTTCAGGCGTTTGCGTTTGCAGCTGGTGCTCGGTTCAGTCCCGGAGCCGTCGTGGTGCTTCACTCTGTTGTAGACTTTGGTTCCGACTTTGTTCTGCAGCTTCAGGACGTCCTGGAACGACATGTGGGACAGCTCTGGACAAAAGACAGAAGAAAAGTGTCAATCGAGTCCATCGAAATGTCACAGACGGAGCTTTAAAAAGTGCCACAATAACAATCATTCATCTCGCTTACATCTGGGACGCCGCCAGAAAAGATGGGTTTGAGAATGAGGAGAAATTATAACCGTTGGCCCAGAAATGAACAATTTAAAACCAAATATTCCATCTTTTAAATCAGACACATAACAATAATAACAGAAGATGAACCCTGTCAAAGTACAAGCATTAAAAGTTATAAAACATTTGACTCGTACCTTTCTGAACGTCTTCTCTGGTTCGGAGTTCTTCGCTGCCTTCATCCTCAACCTCATCTTCCTCCTCTGACCCCGCCTCCTCTTCATTAGACTCCTCCCCCTCCTGCTCAGACTCCACCTCCTCTTCATTAGCGCCCTCTACCTCTTTGTTAGACTCCTCCATGCCCCCCTCCTCTGAAATCTCCGACTCCGCCCCTTCCTGCTCCAACTCCGCCCCTTCAGGCCCCTCCCCCTTTGTCCGTTTCCGCCGGTCGTGCGCTTCAGTCTTTCGTCTCTCGGTGAAAAGAGCGACGTTTGGTTCCACGTCCGAGTCTTTGTCGCTGCTCACTGGACGCTTCTGTTTCTTCTTCATCCTGCCACAACTGTCGGGATCTGAACCAAAAAAATAATAATAATTTAATCAATCGATTTTGAGTGTAACTGCAGTGACACCTATTTTTAAATAGTTTGTCATTGTCGGTGAACACAATTCACATATTTGCTTCTAGATTGTGATCAAACATTAAAAGAAAGAAAACATGAAATAAATAAGGTCTCATGTTCCATTAAAACAGACTTAATTGCAAAATACAATAAATACTGTGTGGTCAGAACGTCAGAGTAAATGCAGCCAGTGCAAGCAAAATGGAGGCGGAAGTGAAGTGGAACATAAAGTGATTTCACTGAGAAACTGGGATTAATCTCAGAATATCACAAAATTCAGATGATTTTGGAGAATGACACTCACTCAGACACACGTGAGTGACATTCTGAATTTAGAATGGTTTTATTTACATACTTTTAAAGGGTCTATTGACCTTATTCTGCCCCGCCCACTTTTGCCGTTTTTTTGCACTTTTGTTGTAAACGCACTTCCGTTTGACGAGAACTCCGAACGAGGGAAAAGTCTGACGCTAAAATGTTACATAAAGTAGATTGATTTGTGTAAAATGTTTAATGAACACGAGCAACAACAAGTCACAACACAACGATTTCCTGAAAACGTCTTTTTAGTCCAAGTAGAACTTATTTTCTGTTGAGCTCGTCTGCTCCGTGTGAACTACAACGGAAACAAGACGGCGGCGCGTACGACAACTTCAGGAATAAAGTGAATTGACTTTAACATTGGGGTAACTGTAAATTCTGCTGTGTGTGACGTCACGATCTGGAGCTCACCTTTTACAACCGACTCACTGTTTAGGTTGCACTTGTACAATTATACAACGTACAGGACAGCTCTGGTAACCAATAAAATACATAGAAAGTCTTCTTGACTGAACAGTTACACCTATAAACCACGTAAAAAGTTCGAGTTTGATTAAAAATAATAATAATTTTCCCCAAGGCTAATGCTAAAGCTAGCAGAACAAAATGAGTAAAATATAGTGCCGAACGTAAGGACACAATTTAATAAGACCGTTTTATTTATAATGTATTTATAGAATTGACAAAAAATCGTTTTCCGTACTGTATCTAGCCATCTTTACAAGCCCTGAATGAGCTAAAGCTAACAGTTGTTTATAATCGTGAAAATTACAAAAACGAAACAAACGAAACTTCGGTCTCTCCAGCCGAAGTGAAGAGCTCATCCTCACGCGATTTAACACATGATAAATTACAACAAAACATGAACCTCATCTGAAACACAAGCAAACAAACCTTAAAGTGGTATGTTTCACAGCGGAGTCCCCACGTAAACGTAATGACGTGCCCGCTGCGTCTTTTTACGTCCGGTGTCACTCTTTTTTATCTCCGAAATGATTCACCAAACGCGTTCTGTTCAACACGGCGCGGCGCGGAGCGGAATATCACGCGACGCGACTCTCTGTGTTTTTGGTGTTTTTGCTCAGAGCCTCGTCCCACGTGTCGCCATGTTGGACGGATCTTCTTCTGCTGTTTGTCACTGACGCCGCTTCCACAGAGCGCCCCCACCAGGACAGCGCCGGCAGCACAGGGAAAAGCACCGTCACACCATGGATGTATTAAAAGAACTGGATAAGCCAAATAAATAAATAAAAAAATAATTTAAAAAATGGATAAGCCACGCCCCCTCTGTCTGTGTCCCAGGTTGATTAGTGGTCGTGTGAGGTACTGCAGCCTTTTTCTATCATTGCACATTATAATCACAGACAGGACTGAATTATTATCTGTATTTAAATAAAATAGAAGGAAATGTTCTTTTCTACCGTTTCTAAAATCACAGAAATTACCGATTTTATCTGAAGTGACGTCACACAAACATGTGTGAGTCACATGAACGAGCGTCGGACGATACAAACAGAAGCTTGTGGAAAAGGCTCGACTAGAGACACCTGTAAGTTGTATTTTATTTCATTTCAGACGCTTCACGTGTGTCTAACATGAAGAACACAATTACAATCACACAAGCTAACGCTAACACAAAGACCTGCAGCTGCTGGTCGTTCACGTCGCTCAAAGCATCATGGGGGATTGTGGTCACGTGGCGCCCTAAAGCAAAGATGGCAGCCTCCGTATCAGGAAGTAAAACAAAGATGGCAGCCTCCGTATCAAGAAGTAAAACAAAGATGGCAGCCTCCGTATCAAGAAGTAAATGCGGAAGTAAGACATTTTTTTGGGGTCATGCGCCAATGAGCTCAGGCCACAGGGAGGAACAGGGCGGCCATTTTGGATTCATCTTCCAGGTTTTATTATAGTTCTATGTTACTTACACATTTACTTCCTGATACGGAGGCGGCCATCTTTGCTTTAGGGCACCACGTGACCACAATCCCCCATGATGCTTTGAGCGACGTGAACGACCAGCAGCTATAAGTATCAGGAAGTAAAGCAAAGATGGCCGCTTCCGTATCATGAAGTAACAGGAAGTAAGACATTTTTTGGGGTCATGCGCCAATGAGCTCAGGCCACAGGGAGGAACAGGGCGCCATTTTGGATTCATCTTCCAGGTTTTATTATAGTTCTATGCCTGATACGTGCCGCCGAAATAAGCATGAAATGTACCTTATTATGTCTTGTGTAACTGTTTACTTTTGTGTAGAACTTTTAACATTAAACCCCTGAAAGTAACAGTTATTTGTTTTTTCTAAAAGGGTTGTGTACGGGGGGTTTGTGGACAGAAAGACAGAAAGTGTGAGACGCTACAGGTGACGAGGACAACATCTTAAATTTAAAGATATCAATATTAAACTCCTCCTGTAGTTTTTTATATATATGACAAGTTTTTCATCACGTCGTGTTTTCATGTTGAAACAAGGCATTTTATGTAAAAATGGCCAAAAATCCACACATTTGGGACATTTAAATCTGAAAAATGGACAGAACCAGGTTTAAATTTCTAGTTCATTTTGTAACATATTAGTTATAAAAATGTACAGAGAGGATTTGGATTTATTATTGAGTTTTTAAGTAAACCAATTGTCCTAAAAAAAAATTTGCCTAATTTTTTAAAACTTAAATAATCCTTGTTTGGTCTAAATGTGTTGAGTCCAGATTGTACAGTTGTGTGGATCTACTTTAGGCTGATCTTTATGTCTCGAGGGACAAAAATGCATTTGAAGAAAACAATGTCAGAGAAATCTATGGATGAAGTGGATTCAATGGAAGAATCAAACATCAGGAGCAGATTGGACACGATTGTTGTTTCACATGAAAGTCCAGATGTGAGAGAGAAAATTGATTTGTGGTCAACTAATTAAATAATCGAGTAACTGGTCTGTGCACAGATTCCAGAACACTCTCTGAGCTGAAAGACGAGGTTTAAGTCCATAGGTCACAACCGCACCTTTAACTGAAACGTCGTGAACGCCATTGTATTTAAAACATTTTGCCCGTTTGTCACAGTTTGACAGTTTAATGTTCGTGACGTCACTTCCTGTTGGACACGACACAAACACGACACAGATGTTTATGAAACCGTTACTTGTTTTATGAAATTATGACTTTGATCATTTGGTAACGTATTGTTTATTTGAATGATCTAATGGTTTTAATTTTTAAGGAGGACCCCAGGAAGATTAGCGGCCGTTAAATGGGCAGCTAATGGGGATACTAATAAAACAAAAACAAAAAAACAAAACGACGCAGATGGAGGTGATTCCACGGCTGTTACCATAGCAACCGTTTTGAAAACAAAGGGCAAAATCCACGTTGATGACGCAATGGTTATGGTCTGACAAATAATAAACCCCGAGAACGCTTTGTTGAATGAGTGTTTAAACCATAGAACTATAATAAAACCTGGAAGATGAATCCAAAATGGCGCCCTGTTCCTCCCTGTGGCCTGAGCTCATTGTCACATGACCCCAAAAAAATGTCTTACTTCCGCATTTACTTCCTGATACGGAGGCGGCCATCTTTGCTTTACTTCCTGATACGGAGGCGGCCATCTTTGCTTTAGGGCATCATGTGACCACAATCCCCCATGATGCTTTGAGTGACGTGAACGACCAGCAGCTGCAGGTCTTTGTGTTAGCGTTAGCTTGTGTGATTGTAATTGTGTTCTTCATGTTAGACACACGTGAAGCGTCTGAAATGAAATAAAATACAACTTACAGGTGTCT
Organism: Rhinogobius similis; assembly: GCA_019453435.1. Lineage (NCBI taxonomy): Eukaryota > Metazoa > Chordata > Actinopteri > Gobiiformes > Gobiidae > Rhinogobius > Rhinogobius similis. The sequence continues at coordinate 1,998,294 of CM033622.1, forward strand.
CTAGTCGAGCCTTTTCCACGAGCTTCTGTTTGTATCGTCCGACGCTCGTTCACGTGACTCACACATGTTTGTGTGACGTCACTTCATATAAAAACGATAATTTCTGTGATTTTATAAACGGTAGAAAAGAACATTTCCTTCTATTTTATTTAAATACCGATAATAATTCAGTCCTGTCTGTGATTATAATGTGACATTTTAGAAAAAGGCTGCAGTACCTCACACGGCCACTAATCAATCTGGGACACAAGCAGAGGGGGCGGGGCTTATCCAGTTCTTTTAATACATCCATGGTTTAAACCGCCAGAAACAAACCATCTGTTTGTTTTCAACTGTACGTCGCACTTTGATGACATCACAGAGGGGCTCCAGTTTAGACTCAGCTCCACTTCCTGTCATTTTAAAGTTTTGTTTATCAAAATCTCCTCTGGAACTGCAACTTCAAAAATGTAAAACTGTGATAAACGTTTTCCACGGCTGCAAACCGAGCCATCATTTGAACACAACGAGAACCACGTCACGCACTTTAATTGAAATCCTTGTTCGTCCATAAACATCCTCCACCGGGCGTCGTCAGAAGATTCTCTTCAGTAAAATGTTCTCACGTTCAAGGGCCTTTCGCGTTCTGAACGACGAACGGATTCATCGAAGGAACGATCTCTGGACTAATTACGACATGGTTGTCAAGCCCCGCCTCTTCATGGTGATGAACCCCGCCTCTTTATAACGATAAGCCCCGCCTCTTCATGGTGATAAACTCCGCCTCTTTATAACGATAAGCCCCGCCTCTTCATGGTGATAAGCCCCGCCTCTTTATGATGATAAGCCCCGCCTCTTCATGGTGATAAACTCCGCCTCTTTATAACGATAAGCCCCGCCTCTTCATGGTGATAAACCCCGCCTCTTCATAGTGATAAGCCCCGCCTCTTCATAGTGATAAGCCCCGCCTCTTCATGGTGATAAGCCCCGCCTCTTCATAGTGATAAGCCCCGCCTCTTTGTAGTGATAAGCCTCGCCTCTTCATGGTGATAAACCCCGCCTCTTTATAACGATAAGCCCCGCCTCTTCATGGTGATAAGCCCCGCCTCTTCATTAACATTTCACTGTAACAAGCAGCAGATTGTCATTTACGTGTTTTTATTTTTTGAAAAAGCAGGGGCTGCGTTACGTGTGACGTGATACAGGGATGTGGGCGGGGATAGGGGGCAGGAGAAAACATTTCTTTTCTTTTTTTGCACTGAGCCTCAGTTTTACTTTACTTTATTTTCATTTACATTACTTCATTTTATTGTCTTTATTTAACTTTACTTAACTTTATTTTATTTTCATTTTATTTTATTTTATTTTATTTTATTTTCATTTTATTTCATGTCATGTCATTTTATTTTATTTTATTATTTTTTATTATTTTATTTTCATTTATTTTATTTTATTTCATTTTATTGTATTATCTTATTTTATTATTTTATTTTCATTTATTTCATTTCATTTCATTTGCGGTCCGGACTCTTGTTTGTTGTGAAAGGATTAGCGCTGGTCAGAGTCCCAACTGACGCCCGGACGCCCGTGTGCGTGCGCGTGCGTGTGTGCGTGCGTACGTGCGTGTGTGCGTACGTGCGTGTGCGCGCGCGTGTGCTCGTGCCCTGTAGCGGGGCCCGGAGCAGCGCCCTCCCGGCGCTCAGTCACTCCGGAGCGGCCACAGCACCGGAGCATCACCGCGGGCCCCGGAGCTCCGACAGCGGCGTCTGAGGACATGATCCCGGTGAGCGCGAGACCCACGACTGTGATCCACTCTTAGACCTGGTTTAGACCTGGTTTGGATCTGGTTTTAGTCCTGATTTAGACCTGGTTTGGATCTGGTTTGGATCTGGTTCTAGTCCTGGTTTAGTTCTTTTGGTTTCTAGATTTTTGGATGTTTTTCTGAAGGTGACTCTCCACACTTCAGAGACATGACCCACTTACAGGTCCAGGAATAAACCAGGACTAAACCAGGTCTAAACCAGGTGTAAACCAGGTCTAAACCAGGACTAAACCAGGACTAAACCAGGACTAAACCAGGTCTAAACCAGGTCTAAACCAGGACTAAACCAGGAATAAACCAGGACTGAACCAGGACTAAACCAGGTCTAAACCAGGACTAAACCAGGAATAAACCAGGACTGAACCGGGACTAAACCAGGACTAAACCAGGACTAAACCAGATCCAAACCAGGACTGAACCAGGACTGAACCAGGGCCAAGGGAAGCACTTGTGAGTTTATTGTTCAGATTAAATGTTTGGAGCTCAGACTGTGGATCATCTGGACACATGACCCTCGACCACCTGCTCCACCACAAACACCAGTCCTGGTTCAGTCCTGGTTTAGTCCTGGTTTAGACCTGGTTTAGACCTGGTTTACACCTGGTTTAGTCCTAGTTAGGACCTGGTTTAGACCTGGTTCAGCCCTGGTTTAGACCTGGTTTAGTCCTGGTTTAGACCTGGTTTAGTCCTGGTTTAGACCTGGTTTAGTCCTGGTTTAGTCCTGGTTCAGTCCTGGTTTAGTCCTGGTTTAGTCCTGGTTTAGACCTGGTTTAGACCTGGTTTAGTCCTGGTTCAGACCTGGTTTAGTCCTGGTTTAGACCTGGTTTAGTCCTGGTTTAGTCCTGGTTCAGTCCTGGTTTAGTCCTGGTTTAGACCTGGTTCAGTCCTCACGTGGTGTAGACCTGGTTTAGTTCTTGATCGGGTGCGACAGACCGAGCCTTAATCCGGACTCAGACTAGACCAGATTAAGACCCCCATAATCCAGACCCCGAAAACATGGGACCCGCTCTTTGTTTGTGCTCAGTCTGTCCAGGACTAAACCAGGACTAAACCAGGTCCAAACCAGGACTAAACCAGCACAGGTTCAGTCCCGGTTCAGTCCTGGTTCAGTCCTGGTTCAATCCTGGTTCAGTCCTGGTTTAGTCCTGGTTTAGTCCTGGTTCAGTCCTGGTTTAGTCCTGGTTTAGTCCTGGTTTAGTCCTGGTTCAGTCCTGGTTCAGTCCCGGTTCAGTCCTGGTTTAGTCCTGGTTTAGTCCTGGTTTAGTCCTGGTTCAGTCCTGGTTCAGTCCTGGTTCAGTCCTGGTTCAGTCCTGGTTCAGTCCTGGTTCAGTCCAGGTTCAGTCCTGGTTCAGTCCTGGTTTAGTCCTGGTTCAATCCTGGTTCAGTCCTGGTTTAGACTCCTTCAAACTAAACTCGTAGACCTTAGACTGTCTCCTTCTGGACGGCTAAAACAGCGGTTCTTGGCCGTCCTGGTGATAACCCTGGCTCTAATCCTGGTTCCCCAGCTCTTCCTGAAGGTCTACCTGAGTCCGGACCTGGAGGACTTCAGCGAGGTCCCACTGAGTCCAGAGACTTTGTGCCGAGACGTGGTGGATCTGTGTCAGGAACCTGGAGAGACGGGCGGCGTCCTGCTCCGGAGCTGCAGCCTCTACGGTCAGGGTCCAGTCCTGGTCCTGGGTCAGACCTGGCCCTGGGTCAGACCTGGCCCTGGGTCAGACCTGGTCCTGGGTCAGACCTGGTCCTGGTTCAGTCCTGGTCCTGGGTCAGTCCTGGCCCTGGTTCAGTCCTGGTTCAGACCTGGTCCTGGCTCAGTCCTGGTCCTGTTTGTGTCACAGATCGTGTGGTGGAGAAGGAGGAGAACATGTTGGAGCTGATGCTCAGAGGAGACGCTCGATACACCCTGAGACACACACCGACCAGTGAGTCCTGGTTTAGTCCTGGTTTAGTCCTGGTTTAGTCCTGGTTTAGACCCGGTTTAGTCCCGGTTTAGTCCCGGTTTAGTCCTGCTTTAGTCCTGCTTTAGTCCTGCTTTAGTCCTGGTTTAGTCCTGCTTTAGTCCTGCTTTAGTCCTGGTTTAGTCCCGGTTTAGACCTGGTTTAGTCCTGGTTTAGTCCTGGTTTAGTCCTGCTTTAGTCCTGGTTTAGTCCTGGTTTAGTCCTGGTTGAGAAGGTTCACAGTACAAAGGTTTTCTGATCTCGGCTGTGGCTCTGTGTCCCAGGTGTGGGCCGGGCCGACCACATGACCTCTGCGGCCCACTCGACCCCCGGTGGACCGGTGACAGGTGCGGCCCTGGCTGTGCAGAGCCAGGTGAGTCAGAGGTGTTACTGTGAGGGAGGAGCTCTTTGGGCCACGTTTAAGTCTGACACAAACGACACGTTTGACTCAAACGTCGTGAACATGATTCAGTTCAAACCTTTGTCCAGTTTGACTCTTTAAAGTTTATGATGTCACTTCCTGTTGAACACGACACAAATACGACAGAGTTAGAGCCAATTCTACAACTGTTACCATAGCAACCAGACTGTAAACAAGGGCCCACTGTTACCATAGCAACCAGACTGTAAACAAGGGCCAGCTGTTACCTAGCAACCAGACTGTAAACAAGGGCCCACTGTTACCATAGCAACCAGACTGTAAACAAGGGCTGACTGTTACCATAGCAACCAAACTGTAAACAAGGGCCGACTGTTACCATAGCAACCAGACTGTGAACAAGGGCCGACTGTTACCTAGCAACCAGACTGTAAACAAGGGCCGACTGTTACCATAGCAACCAGACTGTAAACAAGGGCCAGCTGTTACCGTAGCAACCAGACTGTAAACAAGGGCCGACTGTTACCTAGCAACCAGACTGTAAACAAGGGCTGACTGTTACCTAGCAACCAGACTGTAAACAAGGGCCCACTGTTACCATAGCAACCAGACTGTAAACAAGGGCCGACTGTTACTTAGCAACCAGACTGTAAACAAGGGCCGACTGTTACCTAGCAACTAGACTGTAAACAAGGGCCAACTGTTACCATAGCAACCAGACTGTAAACAAGGGCCGACTGTTACTTAGCAACCAGACTGTAAACAAGGGCCGACTGTTACCATAGCAACCAGACTGTAAACAAGGGCCGACTGTTACCTAGCAACTAGACTGTAAACAAGGGCCAACTGTTACCATAGCAACCAGACTGTAAACAAGGGCCGACTGTTACTTAGCAACCAGACTGTAAACAAGGGCCGACTGTTACCATAGCAACCAGACTGTAAACAAGGGCCGACTGTTACCATAGCAACCAGACTGTAAACAAGGGCCGACTGTTTCCATAGCAACCAGACTGTAAACAAGGGCCGATTGTTACCAAATCAAATCAAATCAAATCAAATCAATTTATTTTTATAATTCCCAAAATCACAACAACAGTTGCCTCGATGGGCCACAGGTAAAAGCAGTTCAGATAACTGTCCCAGAATGCCCCTGTCCTTTGACCCTCCTTGGCGAGGAAAAAACTACAAAACCCCATGGGAAAAAATAGAAACCTCGGGAGAACCACAGTGAAGGAGAGATCCTACTCCCGCGGACGGACAGGCTGCAGATGAACTAGGACTGACATCCACTTGGACTGTGGAGCCAGAACCACTCAAGAGGGAGGTGGCTTTAAAGAGTTCCTCCAGGAGGACGAGGAGCAGTCCACCAGTGTAGAGAGATCCTCCAGCAGGAGATGAGGAACAGTTCATCTAAGTAGATGGAGTTCGTCCAGGCAGACGAGGTGTGGCTAATCCAGGGTTGATGGAGTTCCTCCAGGGGGTTGGCGCATAGATCGTCCATACCGGGGGGGGGGGGGGGGGTCGTCACTGGAGCAGCCGCCGCAGTGCCTGAAACAGTCTCCACTCCCCGGGGGAAGTGGAGAGAAAGAGAAACATGTGAACAGCAATGAACAGACTACAGTTGAAGTAATATTAAATATTGTTGATAGGTAAAGTAGGAAGAACCAGAGGATAGTGTTCAAGCTGCCATACTTCCCCCAGCAGAATTGCTCCAAGGGCAGCGTAGCTAAAACTGTAGGTTTTTATTTCTGTTCCTAACTGGCCTGACCATAAGCTATTTCAAAGAGGAACGTTTTGAGCCTGGTCTTAAATGTAGAGACTGTGTCGGCCTCTTTTACATGAACAGGAGCTGGTTCCATAACATAGGAGCTTGGTAGCTAAATGCTCGACCTCCTACTGTGCTTTTAGAGACTCTGGGGACTAACAATAGTCCAGCATTTTGAGAACAGAAGAGCTCTGTTTGGATGATGCGCTACTATTGCATCTTTGAGGTAGGATGGGGCCATATTGTTTAAAGCTTTATAAGTCAGGAGGAGGATTTTAAATTTGATTCTAAACTCAACAGGAAGCCAGTGAAGAGACTCTAACACTGGTGAAATATGATCTCTATTTCTAGTACCTGTTAATAATCTTGCTGCTGCATTTTGAACCAGTTGAAAGCTTCTTCTAGAGCTTTTAGGACACGCTGTAAGCAGGGCATTACAATAGTCTAATCTGGATGTGACAAATGCATGGATGAGTTTTTCGGCATCATCTCTGGGCAGGATTTTTCTAATTTTGGCTGATGTTACGCAAATGAAAGTAGGCTGTTTTACAGGCTTGATTTATATGTGCTTTGAGCGAGAGATCTTGGTCAAATAGGACCCCAAGGTTTCTTACAGTAGAGCTGGGGGCTACAGTGATATTGTCCAGAGAAACTATCTGGTCGGGATAAAGAGTCTCGCAGGTGCTTAGGGCCCAGCAGAATGACCTCGGTTTTTTCAGGGTTAAGGAGCAGATAATTAAGAGTCATCCAAGTTTTTATGTCTTTCACGCAGGCACTAAGTCTGTCTACTTGATGGGTCTGATCAGGTTTCATTGATAAATACAGCTGAGTGTCATCTGCATAGCAGTGGAAGTTAATGCCATGCTTTCTGATGATCATACCTAAGGGCAGCATATAAAGTGTGAACAGAACTGGACCGAGTACTGAACCCTGCGGCACACCGTAGGTTACTTTAGAACATGGGGAAGATCTCTGATTTACATTAACAAACTGGTACCTATCAGATAGATAGGATTTAAACCAGCTAAGGGCGGTTCCACTGACACCTATATCACATTCTAACCTCTGCAGTAGAATGTTGTGGTCGATGGTATCAAACGCTGCGCTGAGGTCCAACAGAACCAGGATTGAGACCTGTCCATCATCAGCAGCTAATAACAGATCATTTGTGACTTTAACTAGTGCAGTTTCAGTGCTGTGGTACGCACGGAACCCTGACTGAAAAACTTCAAATAGATTATTGTCCTGCAGGTGGCGACAAAGCTGTTTAATCACAATTCTTTCAAGGATTTTAGAGACAAAGGGAAGATTAGAAATAGGTCTATAGTTTGCCAGTATGTCGGGGTCTAGATTAGGCTTTTTCAAAAGTGGTTTAATCACTGCATATTTGAAGGACTGAGGGACATAACCGCTTTCTAGTGAAGTATTTATTATATTAAGAATGGGATTTATAATTAGGGGTAGAATTTCTTTGAGGAGTCTACTTGGGATTGGGTCTAAAATACAAGTTGATGTTTTGGAGGACATAATGACTGAAGTTATCTCTGCCTGATCAACAGCAGTGAACCTATCTAGTATTACTGAAGGATTTGTATGGGACACTAGCTTTGCAGTCTGGGCTTGCTCAGTACTAATAGTGGGAGTCATTTCATTTAGTTTATCTCTAATAGTTGTGATTTTGCTGCTAAAGAATAGAAGAAAGTCATTGCAGCTTAGAGTAACTGGTATTGAGGGTTCTACTGCTGTGACAGTTTGTCAGCCTGGCTACAGTGCTGAAGAGAAATCTAGAGTTATTTTTATTTACTTCTATTAAATTTGAATAATATCTGGTTTGAGCCTTACGCAGAGCCTGCTTATAAGACAGAAGGCAAGTTTTCCATTCTTTTAGGGATTCTTCTGTGTCGGAGCGTAAGGATCTCTCTAGTTTTTCTTCCCCTTTGTTTGTGAGAACGTAGTTCTTCATTGTACCAGGAGGCTCGTTTTGGCCTGATGACTTTCTGTTTAAGTGGAGCTGCAACATCAAGAGCAGCTTTTAGAGAGTTGACCATTGAGTCAACAGAGTTATCAATAGCACTGGGACTGGCGCTGTTAACGACAGGATCACATGACGTAATATTAAATATTGGTTCTATTATTTCTCTGAACTTTAAAATAGATTTTTCAGATAGTGTCCTTTTCATTATAGTTTTAGTCTGAGGAGCTGGATAGTCCTTAAGAATAAACTGAAAGGTAATTAGGAAGTGATCTGACATTATTGGGTTTTGGGGGAAGACATTTAGGTCACTAATCTCTATTCCATAAGTTAGAACCAGGTCCAGAGTGTGCTGGTGACTGTGGGTTGGTTTATTTACATTTTGAGTGAAACCAATGCTATCTAATAAAGCGCTAAAGGCATTACTGAGGCAATTATTTTCATTCACATGAATGTTGAAATCCCCAACCACCACGATATTTTCCCAGTCTAATACTAAATTTGATAGGAAGTCAAAGAATTCTGTTAAGAACAGCGAGTAAGGACCGGGAGGTCGATAGATTATTATGAGCAAAACAGCTTTTTGGTTTTTCCAGTTTGGGCAGGTGATTGATAGGATAAGGCTTTCAAATGAGCAAGACTCATTATTAATTTTATAAATTTTAGGACTCAGGAGTAAACTAGAATGTGAGATTACTGCCACCCCACCTCCCCGGCCTGAGCTCCTGGCAGCTTGAAAGTTCACATGACTCTGTGGGGTGGCCTCATTTAGTCTGACATAATCATCTTGTTGAAGCCAAGTTTCAGTTAAAGCTAAAAGATCAATATTATAATCGTTAATTAATTCATTAACTAAAAAGTGATTTGGAGGAAATTGACCTAATGTTTAGCAATCCACATTTTACATGCTTATTTATTAGTTTATTTGTATCATGTGTAGGGATTATTTGTATTAAGTTATTTGGTCTGACACCTAAATTATCTGTATTTGGATCTGACTTATTGGCGTTATTTACACGAGGGACACGCACAGTCTCTATTTGCTTTGACTCTGAACACTTGATCTGTGACAGCGCGGGCGAGAGCTTAGCGACAGAAGAGACTCTGCACCGGGACTCATATTTAGAGCGTCACTTTAGGCGACTAAGGCTATCGGCCAAATTCGAACTAAAAGTGATGTACCCTCCAAGTCGGATGGATGCCATCCCTGCGTATGAGCCCGGGCTTTCCCAGAACGCACTCCAATTGTCAACAAAGACTACGTTGTTTTGGGGGCACCAACTAGACAACCAGCAGTTGAATGCTGAAAAAGCGGCTGTACATGTCAGCATTGACCCGATTGGGGAGGGGACCAGAAAATATTACGGTATCTGACATCGACTTACGCCAATTCACACACGCTCCAACCTGCAATTTGAGCACTTCTGATTGTCTCCGCCGGGTGTCATTACCACCTCCGTGAATCACGATCTGACGGAACCTCTGACTACTCTGTTTTAAAAGCCTAAGGTTTCCTTCGATGTCACCCATTCTGGCCCCGGATAACACCTAACTGAGGCTGCTGGCAGCTTCACGTCTCTGACTATGGAACTTCCAATCACCAGAGTGTCACGTTCGGCGGGCGATGTGATCGCGAGTGGGGCAAACCTATTGCAGACGGGAAGCTTATGGTGCACTAAAGGCTGGCGTTTAGCGCGTCGATCCCTCGAACTGTCACAAATCTATCCCTGTCTTGTTCCTGGTCTGGTCCGGCCGCGCCGGGAGGCGCTGGGGGGCTGGTCTTAACCTGAGGCTTAGCCTTGCTACCGCTAACACTGCTAACTATGCTAACACTGCTACCTGCGGCGCGGTCCGGTAAACCTGATGCTACGACCTGGCTATAGCTAGACTTTAGCTCCTCCACAATGCGGATCCGCGCTTCTAACTCTGTAACCCTGGCTTCCAACGCTACCACTACGCTACACTTCACGCAACTCTCCCTGTCGTCAGTGAAAGAAGCAGGGTTCTGACTCAACATATGACAACTTGAACAGGTAAGGGCGAAAGAGGCGGAGGACGGGCCAGCCATGGCGCTAGTCGGCTAGGCTAGCTCCGGTTGATGCTAGCGGGCAGGGGGGATTTAATCCACGAAATACTGAACAAAGTGAGCTAAATGAGGCTCCGGGTTGTTTAGGGAGCAATTAAACTTTCAATTATGTGTAGGAGGGTAAGATAGTTTTTGTATAATTCGTGGATTAACAATAAAGTGTGGAGAACGATCAACTCGCAAACGCAGAATAGACTCACCGGATGTGACGTCAGCAACAAAATAAGTCAAAAGGTTCCATAGCAACCAGACTGTAAACAAGGGCCCACTGTTACCATAGCAACCAGACTGTGAACAGGGACCAACTGTTACCATAGCAACCAGACTGTGAACAAGGGCCAACTGTTACCATAGCAACCAGACTGTAAACAAGGGCCGACTGTTACCATAGCAACCAGACTGTAAACAAGGGCCGACTGTTACCATAGCAACCAGACTGTAAACAAGGGCCGACTGTTACCATAGCAACCAGACTGTAAACAAGGGCTCACTGTTACCATAGCAACCAGACTGTAAACAAGGGCCCACTGTTACCATAGCAACCAGACTGTAAACAAGGGCCGACTGTTTCCATAGCAACCAGACTGTAAACAAGGGCCGACTGTTACCATAGCAACCAGACTGTAAACAAGGGCCGACTGTCACCATAGCAACCAGACTGTAAACAAGGGCCAACTGTTACCATAGCAACCAGACTGTAAACAAGGGACGACTGTTACCATAGCAACCAGACTGTAAACAAGGGCTGACTGTTACCATAGCAACCAGACTGTAAACAAGGGACGACTGTTACCATAGCAACCAGACTGTAAACAAGGGCCGACTGTCACCATAGCAACCAGACTGTAAACAAGGGCCGACTGTTTCCATAGCAACCAGACTGTAAACAAGGGCCCACTGTTACCATAGCAACCAGACTGTAAACAAGGGCCGACTGTTACCATAGCAACCAGACTGTAAACAAGGGCCGACTGTTACCATAGCAACCAGACTGTAAACAAGGGCCCACTGTTACCATAGCAACCAGACTGTAAACAAGGGCCGACTGTTTCCATAGCAACCAGACTGTAAACAAGGGACGACTGTTACCATAGCAACCAGACTGTAAACAAGGGCCGACTGTCACCATAGCAACCAGACTGTAAACAAGGGCCGACTGTTTCCATAGCAACCAGACTGTAAACAAGGGCCCACTGTTACCATAGCAACCAGACTGTAAACAAGGGCCCACTGTTACCATAGCAACCAGACTGTAAACAAGGGCCAACTGTTACCATAGCAACCAGACTGTAAACAAGGGCCGACTGTTACCATAGCAACCAGACTGTAAACAAGGGCCGACTGTTACCATAGCAACCAGACTGTAAACAAGGCCCACATCCACACATGACTCAATAGTAAGTGACAATAAATAATCCCTGGTAAGACTTTATTTTGTTGACGATGGTTTAAACTGTCAGAAAAATGTGTTTTCAACGGTGCGTCGCTTTTTGATGACATCACAGAGGGATTCAGCTCCACTTCCTGTCATTTTAAACTTTGAACTTTCAAGTTTCTGTCAGACACGGCAACTTCACGGATGTAAAACTATAATAAATAGTTACCACAGGTGCCCTCCCACCAAACAGAGTCATAATTAGCAAAACATGACAACCTTTAAATAAACGTTAAGGCTCATTTACATAAACAGCTCTGTGCGTCACAAGCCCAGTTACTGTCATTGCAGTCTGTCTATCCAAACTAAAAGTGACTTCAATCTACAATTTTTATCTGGATTTGACTCGATGACACTTCATTTCTTACGTGATGCAGAATATTTCACTAGTTTCAAGGTATTTCTGACTGAATATGCAATAATTTTACTTAAAACAAGAAAATAAATGTGTCAATGGTGTAAGTAAAATAATCTTAACCCACTGGTAGATAATTTGACTTGAAATAAGAAGTTAGAAACGGTTTGAAACAAGTGAAATAATCGAGTTCCATGAAATAAATAGTCTTAACTACTCAAAACATCTGAAATTAAGATTAATATCCTGAAAACAACAAAACATTTTTCTAGGTGTTTCTAATGTCAAGGCTGTGTTCTGGTAAATAGCCACCAGAGGGCGCTCAACATTAGTTAGATAATTGACCAAGACAAGGAAAAAGTGCAACCAGAAAAAACAAACATGGCGGCTCCACGGCCCGCGATGAGTTCACACTAAACCCGTTTGTTTCAGGAGCAGCGTCTGAGGCTCGAGAAGGAAACGCTCCGAAAACTCAGAGAAAAAGCACAAATCCACGAGGCCAAACTGCAGAAGATCAGAGCCACGAGGGGCCCCCCGGAGCCCAGGAGGGCCCGGCCCGCTAAAGCAGGTCTGTGGGACATTCACACACGACACACGCTAAAGCAGGTCTGTGGGACATTCACACACGACACACGCTAAAGCAGGTCTGTGGGACATTCACACACGACACACGCTAAAGCAGGTCTGTGGGACATTCACACACGGCCCACTAAAGCAGGTCTGTGGGACATTCACACGACACACACTAAAGCAGGTCTGTGGGACATTCACATGCTAAAGCAGGTCTGTGGGACATTCACACGACACACGCTAAAGCAGGTCTGTGGGACATTCACACACGGCCCGCTAAAGCAGGTCTGTGGGACATTCACACGCTAAAGCAGGTCTGTGGGACATTCACACGCTAAAGCAGGTCTGTGGGACATTCACACGCTAAAGCAGGTCTGTGGGACATTCACACTACACACGCTAAAGCAGGTCTGTGGGACATTCACACGACACACGCTAAAGCAGGTCTGTGGGACATTCACACACGGCCCACTAAAGCAGGTCTGTGGGACATTCACACACGGCCCACTAAAGCAGGTCTGTGGGACATTCACACACGACACACGCTAAAGCAGGTCTGTGGGACATTCATACACGGCCCACTAAAGCAGGTCTGTGGGACATTCACACACGGCCCGCTAAAGCAGGTCTGTGGGACATTCATACACGGCCCGCTAAAGCAGGTCTGTGGGACATTCATACACGGCCCGCTAAAGCAGGTCTGTGGGACATTCATACACGGCCCGTTAAAGCAGGTCTGTGGGACATTCACACGCTAAAGCAGGTCTGTGGGACATTCACACGCTAAAGCAGGTCTGTGGGACATTCACACTACACACGCTAAAGCAGGTCTGTGGGACATTCACACGACACACGCTAAAGCAGGTCTGTGGGACATTCACACACGGCCCACTAAAGCAGGTCTGTGGGACATTCACACACGACACACGCTAAAGCAGGTCTGTGGGACATTCATACACGGCCCACTAAAGCAGGTCTGTGGGACATTCACACACGGCCCGCTAAAGCAGGTCTGTGGGACATTCATACACGGCCCGCTAAAGCAGGTCTGTGGGACATTCATACACGGCCCGCTAAAGCAGGTCTGTGGGACATTCATACACGGCCCGTTAAAGCAGGTCTGTGGGACATTCACACACGGCCCGCTAAAGCAGGTCTGTGGGACATTCACACACGGCCCGCTAAAGCAGGTCTGTGGGACATTCACACACGGCCCACTAAAGCAGGTCTGTGGGACATTCACACGCTAAAGCAGGTCTGTGGGACATTCACACACGGCCCACTAAAGCAGGTCTGTGGGACATTCACACACGGCCCGTTAAAGCAGGTCTGTGGGACATTCACACACGGCCCACTAAAGCAGGTCTGTGGGACATTCACACGACACACGCTAAAGCAGGTCTGTGGGACATTCACACACGGCCCACTAAAGCAGGTCTGTGGGACATTCACACACGGCCCGCTAAAGCAGGTCTGTGGGACATTCACACACGGCCCGTTAAAGCAGGTCTGTGGGACATTCACACACGGCCCGCTAAAGCAGGTCTGTGGGACATTCACACACGGCCCGCTAAAGCAGGTCTGTGGGACATTCACACACGGCCCACTAAAGCAGGTCTGTGGGACATTCACACGCTAAAGCAGGTCTGTGGGACATTCACACACGGCCCACTAAAGCAGGTCTGTGGGACATTCACACACGGCCCGTTAAAGCAGGTCTGTGGGACATTCACACATGGCCCACTAAAGCAGGTCTGTGGGACATTCACACGACACACGCTAAAGCAGGTCTGTGGGACATTCACACACGGCCCGTTAAAGCAGGTCTGTGGGACATTCACATGACACACGCTAAAGCAGGTCTGTGGGACATTCACACGACAAACGCTAAAGCAGGTCTGTGGGACATTCACACGCTAAAGCAGGTCTGTGGGACATTCACACACGGCCCGCTAAAGCAGGTCTGTGGGACATTCACACACGGCCCGCTAAAGCAGGTCTGTGGGACATTCACACACGGCCCGCTAAAGCAGGTCTGTGGGACATTCACACGCTAAAGCAGGTCTGTGGGACATTCACACACGGCCCGCTAAAGCAGGTCTGTGGGACATTCACACGCTAAAGCAGGTCTGTGGGACATTCACACACGGCCCGCTAAAGCAGGTCTGTGGGACATTCACACACGGCCCGTTAAAGCAGGTCTGTGGGACATTCACACACGACACACACTAAAGCAGGTCTGTGGGACATTCACACACGGCCCGCTAAAGCAGGTCTGTGGGACATTCACACACGGCCCGCTAAAGCAGGTCTGTGGGACATTCACACACGGCCCGCTAAAGCAGGTCTGTGGGACATTCACACACGGCCCTCTAAAGCAGGTCTGTGGGACATTCACACACGGCCCGCTAAAGCAGGTCTGTGGGACATTCACACGCTAAAGCAGGTCTGTGGGACATTCACACACGGCCCGCTAAAGCAGGTCTGTGGGACATTCACACACAGCCCGTTAAAGCAGGTCTGTGGGACATTCACACACGGCCCGCTAAAGCAGGTCTGTGGGACATTCACACGTTAAAAGTGATAAAAACATTAAAGGTGTTGTTTCCACGTCGTCTGGAGTCGACAGGATTGATCACAATCAAATCTCAGTTTTAAAATGAGCAGATCTTAAAGACTGCAGTGATTTAACTGTATTTTAGAAAATCGTGTTCTGAAACACCAGGCTTTAGTTTAAAGTTTCAGTTTTCTCTTTTTGAACAGAACCCAAAATCAGAACAAAACAGGAATCGAATCATAATCAAAATGCTTTTCAGAAAATGTCCATTGGATATTTTTTTCTAAAATCAAAATGTACAACTTTGTCATTATTTATATCTTTTTATTCCTTATGAATGATTTTGGAAAACGTGTTTTTGTAATGTTTTTTGTCTTCGTCCAAAAAGAGTCACAAAAGGCCATTTGTGACATTTATTATGACCCGCTTCAAATGAAGAGTCCTGGTTTAGTCTGGTCCAGTCCTGATCCCGTCCCAGTCCCGGTCCAGTCCCAGTCCAGTCCTGGTCCAGTCCCAGTCCAGTCCTGGTCCAGTCCCAGTCCAGTCCTGATCCCGTCCCAGTCCTGATCCAGTCCTGGTCCAGTCCCGGTCCAGTCCTGGTCCTGGTCCAGTCCCAGTCCTGGTCCAGTCCTGGTTTAGTCCAGGTCCAGTCCTGGTCCTGGTCCAGTCCCAGTCCCGGTCCAGTCCCAGTCCTGGTCCAGGTCCAGGTCCAGTCCCAGTCCTGGTCCAGTCCTGGTTTAGTTCTCCTGAACAGCTGCAGGGTCACGGTTTATGGCAGATTTATGTAAATGTGTCATGTCCCTCCTGTAATCCCTGTGCCCCGTAAACACATCTCCATCTGGACCTGGTTTAGACCGGATTCAGACCTGGTTTAGACTGGATTCAGGCCTGGTTTAGACCAGATTCAGGCCTGGTTTAGACTGGATTCAGGCCTGGTTTAGACCGGATTCAGACCTGGTTTAGACTGGATTCAGACCTGGTTTAGACCGGATTCAGGCCTGGTTTAGAGCAGATTCAGGCGTTTCATGAATCCAGGCCTCTTCAACTGAAGGCCCGGGGGCCAAATCAGGCCCTCCAACGATCTGATCCGGCCCGCAACGGATCTTCCCAATATTAAAAATGCGTGCATATTTTCTTCTCTTTACTGGTCTAGTTCTTGGTTGGTCCTGGTCAGTATTTTTCTGGTCCTACTTGTTTAATCCTGTTTTACTTCGGGTTAAACCTGGTTTGATTTTTAGTTAGTCGTGGTTCAGACCTGGTTGGGATCTAGTCCTAGAATTGTGGTCCAGAACTGATTGGAATTTGGAGAATTATTTTGGTAAAATATATTTCATTTTTCCTCAAAAGTCCAGTACAGTATAGCATTATTTACCAAGAGCTGAAGCCCATCCCTGGTCTAAACCCGGTCTAATCCCGGTCTAAACCTGGTCTAAACCCGGTCTAAACCTTATCTGTACCCGGCCTGAACCCGGTTTGAAATCGGTCTAAACCTGGTGTAAACCCGGTCTTAACCCGGTCTAAACCTGGTCTAAACCCGGTCTAAACCCGGTCTTAACCCGGTCTAAACCTGGTCTAAACCCGGTCTTAACCCGGTCTAAACCTGGTCTAAACCCGGTCTTAACCCGGTCTAAACCTGGTCTAAACCTTATCTGTACCCGGCCTGAACCCGGTCTGAAATCGGTCTAAACCTGGTCTAAACCCGGTCTTAACCCGGTCTAAACCTGGTCTAAACCCGGTCTAAACCCTGGTCTAAACCCTGTCTTAACCTGGTCTAATCCCGGTCTAAACCCGGTCTTGTTGCAGAGGAGCTGGAGCAGGTCACGGCTCTGTTCCAGATGAAGCAGGTGGAGTTGGTCGACGCCGCGGTGACGGTGCAGAGACTGACCAATCAGCTGCAGGCGCTCCGGAGAACACGACTGGACGGACAGGTTAAGGCCCGCCTCCAGCGAGAGCTACAGGTCAGTCCTGGTTTAGTCCTGCTTTAGTCCTGGTTTAGTCCTGGTTTAGTCCTGGTTTAGTCCTGGTTTAGCCCTGGTTTAGACCTGGTTTAGACCTGCTTTAGTCCTGGTTTAGACCTGGTTTAGTCCTGGTTTAGTCCTGGTTTAGACCTGGTTTAGTCCTGGTTTAGTCCTGGTTTAGTCCTGGTTTAGACCTGGTTTAGTCCTGGTTTAGACCTGGTTTAGTCCTGGTTTAGTCCTGGTTTAGTCCTGGTTTAGACCTGGTTTAGTCCTGGTTTAGTCCTGGTTTAGTCCTGGTTTAGACCTGGTTTAGTCCTGACATCTAAACAATACTTTAAAGGAGCACTATGTAACTTTTCTGGTGGAGACAGATCTGTGGAGAATGCAGCATTATTTACTTCAGTTTTTATTAAATACAAACAGAACAGAAAACGTAACCCTCCACCAACCGTCCCAGGGCCTTCATGAGGGTTTGCAGGTACTTTTGAGCACCTGACCTGACTCCAGACCGTGTGGGTTTAATGCCGTACTGTGGAACCTGTCAGGCTGAGTCACACGCTCTAAACACAGCGCTCTGGTCCTAGGTGCGGCCTGTGGAGCTCAGACGTGGACCGGACCGTCAGAGGGGCCCCGCGCTGACGGAGCAACGACTGCAGCGCCTCAGACAGAGGCTCTGGAGCCGGGCGGGACGGCAGGTCAGGACAGGACGCCCCTGTCGCACACATGACGTGGGGCGGGGGGTACTGTTCACTCTGTGTTTGTGTCGTCTTTAACAGAGCTGCACCGTTTAGGAAAGTGCTGTTGTGATTAGATTTGTGAGTCGGTTCAAATTCACATTTTAAACACAATTGTGTAGCTTTTGTTACGGGTCCGGTCTAGGACAGACCCGCACAGAAGAAAGCCCTGAACAACCAGGAAAATAAAGAGACACACGCAGTGAGCTTGGTTTCTGTGCAGCCCTCGCTTCATTGTATTTAATTACAAAATAGTCAAAAATAATATATAACTTGGTCTGCACGTAGACCCATTTCACATATTAACTGAATACAAACATCACACAATATTTTACACTAATATTTCACAACAATAGCTACTCAACAATAATATTTAAACGCTTCAAACATGTCCGGGATACCACATGTTTATTATTACGCATGGCATTGAAGTTGCGGAGGGGTGCCGCCATTACCAAACCTCGTGGGGAAATAGAACTTAAAACATCGCATTTACATTGTTTACTTTAATAAATCTACTCTTAAGTTGACCGTAAATAACCAAAATAATATACAGTTTTCTTGTATGTATGTATGTATGCGATTTACATAATATTTACCTGAATAACCAGGAAAATAAAGACACACGCAGTGAGCTTGGTTTCACTGTAATGAGTGTAATTTAGTGCATGTTAGCTACTTTTAAGTACAAGTAAAAAATAATCTAATCGTAAAACAACGCACATTTTGTGTGCGTCACATTTTTAATGGCGTTTTATGTCACGTCCAGTCACATCTTTGTCGTTTTTAGTTGTTCGTTGTTTGTAGGCGCGTTATGGTCGCTTTTTAACGCATTTTTTCCCACTTTTGGTCGTGCTTTTTAGCTGTTTGATGACAGGTCCACAGTCCATGGATGTGATAAACTGGTTAAAGTCCTGTCTGGGGGACAGTTCATACTGTACTTTGTTGAACCTGGTAACTGTGTGTCACCCACATGGCCTTGACCTGTGGGATGCCCCAGGGGTCAATCCTGGGACCTCTTTTATTCAACCTTATGCCGCCGTTATTCAGTTTATACGCAACGATAGAGTCCTGTCACAACCACGAAGACGACCCAAAGATTTACTCACAGTTTTGATCCTTTTAACCCTTTTGTTTTGTACCAGGGAGCGGCTGGGTCTCACGCCGCTGCCGGGTCTCACGCCGCTCCTGGGTCTCACGCTGCTGCTGGGTCTCACGCTGCTGCTGGGTCTCACGTCGCTGCTGGGCCTCACGCTGCTGCTGGGCCTCACGCTGCTGCTGGGCCTCACGCTGCTGCTGGGCCTCACGCTGCTGCTGGGCCTCACGCTGCTGCTGGGCCTCACGTCGCTGCCGGGTCTCACGTCGCTGCTGGGTCTCACGTCGCTGCTGGGTCTCACGCCGCTCCTGGGTCTCACGCTGCTGCTGGGTCTCACGTCGCTGCTGGGCCTCACGTTGCTGCCGGGTCTCACGCCGCTCCTGGGTCTCACGCTGCTGCTGGGTCTCACGCTGCTGCTGGGTCTCACGTCGCTGCTGGGCCTCACGTCGCTGCCGGGTCTCACGTCGCTGCTGGGTCTCACGTCGCTGCTGGGTCTCACGCCGCTCCTGGGTCTCACGCTGCTGCTGGGTCTCACGCTGCTGCTGGGTCTCACGTCGCTGCTGGGTCTCACGTCGCTGCCGGGTCTCATGCCGCTGCCGGGTCTCACGCCGCTGCCGGGTCTCACGCTGCTCCTGGGCCTCACGTCGCTGCCGGGTCTCACGCTGCTGCTGGGCCTCACGCTGCTGCTGGGTCTCACGCTGCTGCTGGGTCTCACGCTGCTGCTGGGCCTCACGCTGCTGCTGGGTCTCACGTCGCTGCTGGGTCTCACGCTGCTGCTGGGTCTCACGCTGCTGCTGGGTCTCACGCTGCTGGGTCTCACGCCGCTGGTGGGTCTCACGCCGCTGCCGGGTCTCACGCCGCTGCCGGGCCTCACGCTGCTGCTGGGTCTCACGCTACTGCTGGGCCTCACGCTGCTGCTGGGTC
Organism: Rhinogobius similis; assembly: GCA_019453435.1. Taxonomy (NCBI): domain Eukaryota; kingdom Metazoa; phylum Chordata; class Actinopteri; order Gobiiformes; family Gobiidae; genus Rhinogobius; species Rhinogobius similis. Next base: position 2,017,863 of record CM033622.1, read on the forward strand.
TCACGTCGCTGCTGGGTCTCACGCTGCTGCTGGGTCTCACGCTGCTGGGTCTCACGCTGCTGGTGGGTCTCACGCTGCTGCCGGGTCTCACGCCGCTGCCGGGCCTCACGCTGCTGCTGGGTCTCACGCTTCTGCTGGGACTCACGCTGCTGCTGGGTCTCACGCTGCTGGGTCTCACGCTGCTGCTGGGTCTCACGCTGCTGGGTCTCACGCTGCTGGTGGGTCTCACGCTGCTGCCGGGTCTCACGCCGCTGCCGGGCCTCACGCTGCTGCTGGGCTTCACGCTGCTGCTGGGTCTCACGTCGCTGCTGGGCCTCACGCCGCTCCTGGGTCTCACGCCGCTGCCGGGTCGCGTGTGGCGGCGGTGGGCCCGTACCTCCAGGCCCTTGAGTCCGGACTGAGACCTCCACCACGACCGGCGAAACCAGGCCCAGGTAAAGTCCTGGTCTGGTCCACGGCCCGGCCTCGCTGCTCAGCTCATAACTGCTCCGTGTCTTGCAGCGAGTGAAGTCCCGCCCCCGCTGCCTGCACGGGCCAATCGCAGTGAGCCGAACTCGGATGAAGCCCCGCCTCCTGTGCCCGTGCGGGCCAGTCGCGTCACAGCTCCGCCGCACCGGGACAGACGGGTAACAACTGTTTTACTTTGACAAGGCACCAGGTTCAGTAGAAACTTTATTTAAATGTAAACAGTTCAGCATCAGCTCAAAACGACAAAAACAAATATAATCAACTGCACAAAAGACCAGCAGAAGGCGCTCAAATCCTAATGTACAATCAGAATCAGAATCATTTATTAAAGGCCACACAACAGAGCTGGTGGAATTTGTTTTGGGTGCAGCAGTTAATGCTCACATCTCTCATGTGTCAGTTCCATCATCAGAAGCTCACATATATACAGGTTACATTAAGACAGTGATTCATTTAAGGTCCGTGTAGCTATTGGAAAGAAGCTGTTTTTAAATCGGACATATTTTGTGGTTATGGACCTGTAGCGCCTCCCAGAGGGCATAAGTGTGAAGAGATGGTGAGCAGGATGTGAGATCTCTGAGGTGATTCTTGTGGCTCACTGTGATGCGTCTTTGGTACAGAGTGTCTATGGATGGAGTGTGTGGCCAGTGATCTTGGAGGATTTGTTGATGATTCGTTGAAGTTTTGAACAGGAGTGACTGTCCAAGTGACCACACCAGACTATTATGGATGAAGTGAGGATACTGTACAATCCACCTTCATCTTAAACCACAAACCACTCATTTGGAGACAGAAATGAGAGATTAAATTAAAAATATTATGCTTTTTCATCTTGTTATTATCCTTTAAACATGCTCTTGAGCACCTTTAATTTCCATCTCATGTTTTGAAACAAACAAAAAACACGAGGAGAACATGCAGACTCCACCCAGAGAGATTGTGTGATGTTGTGGTGGTGCGGGATTTGAACCCACGACCTCCTTGCTGGGAGGCAGAAGCTCTAGCCGCTCTGCCACCGTGTACCCTGATTTATTGAAGTTTTTTAAGTAAAAAAAAATCAGTCGGAATTTGAATTTTAGGACAATTTTCAGTCAAATCTAGTTTAACTTAAAAACTAAATAATAAATCCAAATCCCCTCTGTACATTTTTATAACTAATATGTGACAAAACATTTGAACCAAAACATTTAAACCTGGTTCTGTCCATTTTTCAGATTTAAATGTCCCAAATATGTGGATTTTGGCTGTTTTTTTACATAAAATGTCTTATTTCTACATGAAAACATTGATGATGAAAAACTTTTAATAAATTTTTCTTACATTTTGGGAATAAACTACAGGAGGAGATTAACAGTGATATCTTTAAATTTAAGACTTTTTCCTGTTTAACCTGAAGCGTCTCACCTTAATCGATCAGAAAAACCTGTTGTTGGCTTTAAACTGTTCCCGGTGAGTTTTGTGACGTCGTCGTGTTTTGGAACTCTCTACTTCCTGTAAATTTCAACATATTTTTCAACTTTTCTTCACAAACTGACCTTTGATTGGAGTAAAACTATCACATATGTTTACAGCAGGTTTATTTCCACCAAATAAAGTAAACACTAGAAAATCACAGCCATTATTGAAGTTTAAAAAAATTTAAAAAAAGAGGCAAAATTTGAATTTTTAGGACAATTTTCAGTCAGATCTAGTTTACTAAAACTAAATAATAAATCCAAATCCTCTCTGTACATTTTTATGACTAATATGTGACAAAATGAACAAGAACAACCTGGCTCTGTCCATTTTTCAGATTTAAATGTCACAAAGATGTGGATTTTTGGCCGTTTTTTCACATAAAATGTCTTATTTCTACATAAAAACATTGATGATGAAAAACCTGTCATACATTTTTCTTACATTTATGTGACTAAACTACAGTACACTACTCAAAAACTAAATAATAAATCCAAATCCCCTCTGTACATTTTTATGACTAATATGTCACAGTCTGGCCCTCGCTCCAGCTCCAGTTCTCAGAACATTCCGGTCTATCTGTTGCTGCCTCCTGGTTTTCCCGCTCTCTGCAGCTGCTTCCCGTTCCCTAATCCTCTCAAGCCCATATATCCCTCTGTCATGGATGTATTAAATGAACTGGATAAGACACGCCCCCTCTGTCCCAGGTTGATTAGTGGTCGTGTGAGGTACTGCAGCCTTTTTCTATCGTTGCACATTATAATCACAGACAGGACTGAATTATTATCAGTATTTAAATAAAATAGAAGGAAATGTTCTTTTCTACCGTTTATAAAATCACATAAATTACCGTTTTTATCTGAAGTGACGTCACACAAACATGTGTGAGTCACATGAACGAGCGTCGGACGATACAAACAGAAGCTCGTGGAAAAGGCTCGACTAGAGACACCTGTAAGTTGTATTTTATTTCATTTCAGACGCTTCACGTGTGTCTAACATGAAGAACACAATTACAATCACACAAGCTAACGCTAACACAAAGACCTGCAGCTGCTGGTCGTTCACGTCGCTCAAAGCATCATGGGGGATTGTGGTCATGTGGTGCCCTAAAGCAAAGATGGCCGCCTCCGTATCAGGAAGTAAAACAAAGATGGCCGCCTCCGTATCAGGAAGTAAAGCAAAGATGGCCGCCTCCCATAGAACTATAATAAAACCTGGAAGATGAACCAAAATGGCGCCCTGTTCCTCCTGTGGCCTGAGCTCATTGGTGCATGACCCCAAAAAAGTTTCTTACTTCCGCATTTACTTCCTGATACGGAGGCGGCCATCTTTGCTTTAGGGCCACGTGACCACAATCCCCCACTTCATATAAAAACGGTAATTTCTGTGATTTTAGAAACGGTAGAAAAGAACATTTCCTTCTATTTTATTTAAATACTGATAATAATTCAGTCCTGTCTGTGATTATAATGTGACATTATAGAAAAAGGCAGCAGTACCTCACACGACCACTAATCAATCTGGGACACAGACAGAGGGGGTGTGTCTTATCCAGTTCTTTTAATACATCCATGGTCGTTCACGTCACTCAAAGCATCATGGGGGATTGTGGCCCCTAAAGCAAAGATGGCCGCCTCCGTATCAGGAAGTAAATGCGGAAGTACAAAATTTTTTTTGGGGTCATGACCAATGAGCTCAGGCCACAGGGAGGAACAGGGCGCCATCTTGGATCTTCGTCCTGTTTTAATTCTATGGTTCTCTTGCAGCTGGAGTCCAACATGGCCGCCGCCGCTCCTCCTCTGCCCCGAAAGTCCGGCGACACTTCGGCGTTCAGGTCGAGCACGCTGCCCCTGCCCAAGCACAGAGCCCCGCCCTCCGCCGCCGTGCGACCTCTGACCCCCGAGAACGTCCAGGCCCCGGCCCCGGCGCAGACTACGCCCCCTCAGACCGTCGCCGCGGCGTCCATCCTCTCCCTGTACACGACGGGGGGGAGGAGCAAGTACGAGCCGGGACAAGGCACTCTGCCCCGGAGCCGACCCGGAGGTGAGTCTGAGGGACACATCTGGTGTAGAGAGTTCCTCCAGACAGACGAGGAACAGTTCATCTGGTGTAGAGAGAGTTCCTCCAGACAGACGAGGAACAGTTCATCTGGTGTAGAGAGAGTTCCTCCGGGCAGACTAGGAACAGTTCATCTGGTGCAGAGAGAGTTCCTCCAGACAGACTAGGAACAGTTCATCTGGTGTAGAGACAGTTCCTCCAGGCAGACGAGGAACAGTTCAGAGAGAGTTCCTCCAGGCACATGAGGAACAGTTCATCTAGTGTAGAGACAGTTCCTCCAGGCAGACGAGGAACAGTTCATCTGGTGTAGAGAGAGTTCCTCCAGGCAGATGAGGAACAGTTCATCTAGTGTAGAGAGAGTTCCTCCAGGCAGATGAGGAGCAGTTCATCTAGTGTAGAGAGAGTTCCTCCAGGCAGATGAGGAACAGTTCATCTAGTGTAGAGAGAGTTCCTCCAGGCACATGAGGAACAGTTCATCTGGTGCAGAGAGAGTTCCTCCAGACTAGAGTTAGAGATGGAAGTGGAGACAGAGATAAAACATGTGAACAGCAATGAACAGACTCCAGTTGAACTTAAATCTTAAACATTGTTGATGAAAGAAGAAGAACCAGAGGACGTACTCCCTCCAGCGCAGCAGGGGGCAGCGGAGCTAGAACTGAACTATTTGCTCTGAAGTCACAGTCGATCACGATTGGCTCAGCAGTGAACACAGACAAACACTTTTGCTCTTAAGGCACACTTCAGTTGTTTCTGTCGCTCGTACAGTCAGGACTTGTGTTTCTCTCGTTGCTTCTCAGATGAAGTTTGTTTGTGTCCACAGCTCGCTCTAAACCCGCCGGCTCCGCGTCGGAGGCGGAGCTCTGTTTCCGCGGTGACCCTGAGCCCGTCTCCATGGTGACGGGGGAGGAGGCGTGTGAGCCCCGCCCGCTGAGCCCGACAAAGCTCCTCCCCTTCCTGTCGGGGGGTCTGAGGGCGGGGCTTCTGAACGCGCCACGCCCCCTGAAGAAGCGCTCGTCTCTGTGCGAACCCGACGGCGCCCCCCAGCTGCTGCGCCTGCGCTACCAGAGGAGCACCCTGGCCCTGCTGGAGGGGGGCGGCGGCACTCAAGGGAGCGGCACCCAAGGGAGCGGCAGCACCTACAAGAGCGGCACCCAAGGGAGCGGCAGCACCTACGGGGGCGGCACCTACGAGAGCGGCACCACATACGGGAGCGGCAACACCCAGGGCAGCCGCACCTACGGGGGCGGCACCTACGAAAGCAGCGGCACCCAAGGGAGCGGCACCCAAGAGAGTGGCAGCACCTACAAGAGCGGCACCCAAGGGAGCGGCAGCACCTACAAGAGCGGCACCCAAGGGAGCGGCGGCACCCAGGGGAGCAGCACCTACGGGGGCGGCACCTATGGGAGCGGCAGCACCTACAAGAGCGGCACCCAAGGGAGCGGCGGCACCCAGGGGAGCAGCACCTACGGGGGCGGCACCTATGGGAGCGGCACCTATGGGAGAGGCGGCACCTACGGGGGCGGCACCACCTACGGGAGCGGCAACACCCAGGGGAGCAGCACCTATGAGAGCGGCAACACCCAGGGGAGCAGCACCTACGGGAGCAGCACCCAGGGGAGGTCTCTGAAGGCGCCTTTTGTGGAAGAAGAGTATTTTGAGTCGGAGGTAAGTGTTGGTGTTTGTCGTTTGTCTGAGGCGCTGGAGGGAAAGAGGACACAACAACTGAAAAGTTGTTTTTTTATGTCGCTTGAGAAACAGTTAAGATGTTTTTTTAAACAAGAAAACACGGTTACAGTTTCAATCCCCTGGAGCTGTCCCTCCGGTGGTACAGTGGGCTGTCCACATCAAACTATCAGCGGCTACAAAAGTTAGACATAAAAAGGAACCTGTGACTCTTATGTCCATCAAATCAAACCTTCTGGGATGAATCAGGGTCAGAATGTGCTCCAAACCCACGAGGAAAAAAGTTACAAGTCCCTAGACTTGGGCTAAGCCCTGTTTTAGTCCTGGTTTAGTCCTGGTTTAGTCCTGGTTTAGTCCTGTTTTAGTCCTGGTTTAGTCCCGGTTTAGTCCTGTTTCAGACTTAGTCAAAAAGTGTATTTAAGTATCACAATGATATCGATGTGGCAGATCTTACTTATCGCTGTCATTCCTAACGTCGTGCAGCTCTAATCTGCCCAGAGGTTCTGAGTTCCAGTCCCTGATTTGAAGCGATAACAAACTCATGAAATGCAGCCCCCCCGCGCTCCACTGACACTCAGACGGGACACTTTTTTTTGTTTTTGTGGGTTCTTTGGGGACAAAACTCTTCCAGTCCCGGTGCGTCAGATGCCCTCCCGGGTCACATGTCTCTGTGAGTCTGACCTGATGTCCTCTAATCCCGCAGAGTCCCGACGAGGCCTCGACTCCGCCCCCCCTGCCTCCGCGAATCCCCATCAGTGACTCCGCCTTCAGACACCTGCAGGCCACGCCCCCAGGTGAGACCGGACCCGACGGAGAGCCGGACTCATGGGACCAAACTGGGGCCGGTCTGCAAACAGCCCGGCATCCGACAGCGCAAGTGAGACATGGTCTAGTCCTGGTTTGGACCTGGTTTAGACCCATGTTAGCCCCAGTTTTGCTGTTTTGTTGTTCCAGCCCTGTCCTGGTTTAGCGCTGTTTTAGTCCAGTTTTAGTTGTGTTTTAGCCTTGGTTTAGTCCTGTTTAAGGCCTGTTTTATCCCTGTGTTGGTCCTGGTTTAGCCCTGTTTTAGTCCTGGTTTAGTCCTGGTTTAGTCCTGGTTTATCCTGGTTTAGTCCTGGTTTAGCCCTGGTTTATCCTGGTTTAGCCCTGGTTTATCCTGGTTTAGTCCTGGTTTAGACCTGGTTTAGTCCTGGTTTAGTCCTGGTTTAGCCCTGGTTTAGTCCTCTTTTAGTCCTGGTTTAGTCCTGGTTTAGCCCTGGTTTAGCCCTCTTTTAGTCCTGGTTTAGTCCTGGTTTAGCCCTGGTTTAGCCCTCTTTTAGTCCTGGTTTAGCCCTGGTTTAGCCCTCTTTTAGTCCTGGTTTAGTCCTGGTTTAGCCCTGGTTTAGCCCTCTTTTAGTCCTGGTTTAGTCCTGGTTTAGTCCTCTTTTAGTCCTGGTTTAGTCCTGGTTTAGCCCTGGTTTAGCCCTCTTTTAGTCCTGGTTTAGTCCTGGTTTAGTCCTGGTTTAGCCCTCTTTTAGTCCTGGTTTAGCCCTGGTTTAGTCCTCTTTTAGTCCTGGTTTAGTCCTGGTTTAGCCCTGGTTTAGTCCTGGTTTAGCCCTCTTTTAGTCCTGGTTTAGTCCTGGTTTAGTCCTCTTTTAGTCCTGGTTTAGTCCTGGTTTAGCCCTGGTTTAGTCCTCTTTTAGTCCTGGTTTAGTCCTGGTTTAGCCCTGGTTTAGCCCTCTTTTAGTCCTGGTTTAGTCCTGGTTTAGTCCTGGTTTAGCCCTCTTTTAGTCCTGGTTTAGCCCTGGTTTAGCCCTCTTTTAGTCCTGGTTTAGTCCTGGTTTAGCCCTGGTTTAGCCCTCTTTTAGTCCTGGTTTAGTCCTGGTTTAGTCCTCTTTTATCCCTGTCCCTGGTGTGTAGGTCCTGAGGTCCATCCTCCGTGCTCCGGGTTCTGGGAGGACCAGAGCAGACCTCCAGGTCCGGTTCAGCCCGGTCTCTCTGCTGCTGGACTCGGCTCTGGAGGGCGAGTTCGACCTGGTGCAGAGAGTCGTCTACGAGGTCCGTCCTGCTTTTGTTTCATGTCTTTGAAAGGTCTTTTTAGCACAATACGACTTATTTTTGTACTGAATGATGAATTGTTGCAGCTCTCTCGTAGAAAGGGTTTCAGGGGTTGTCAATTGTTGCAGCTGCGTTTTTTTACACAGTCGTTTAAAAAACTGGTTCTGACTCGTCTATGGGATCAGTCCTGGTCCAGTCCTGGTTCTGGTTCATCCTGGTCCTGGTTCTGACCCGTCTGTGGTTCCTGGTCCTGGTCCAGTCCTGGTCCTGGTTCAGTCCTGGTCCTGGTTCAGTCCTGGTCCAGTCCTGGTCCAGTCCTGGTCCTGGTTCAGTCCTGGTCCAGTCCTGGTCCAGTCCTGGTCCTGGTTCAGTCCTGGTCCTGGTCCTGGTCCTGGTCCTGGTTCTGACCCGTCTGTGGTTCCTGGTCCTGGTCCAGTCCTGGTCCTGGTCCAGTCCTGGTCTTGGTTCAGTCCTGGTCCTGGTTCAGTCCTGGTCCTGGTTCAGTCCTGGTCCAGTCCTGGTCCAGTCCTGGTCCAGTCCTGGTCCTGGTTCAGTCCTGGTCCTGCTCCTGGTTCTGACCCGTCTGTGGTTCCAGGTCTCAGACCCGAGTGCGGCTAACGACGAGGGCATCACGGCGCTGCACAACGCCGTCTGCGCCGGACACAGCGACATCGTCCGCTTCCTCGTGCAGTTTGGAGTCAACGTGAACGCAGCCGACAGCGATGGATGGTGAGTCTAGACCCGGTTTAGACCTGGTTTAGTTCTGGTTTAAACCTGGGCCAGACCTATTTCCATCTGTTATTTTAATTAGTTATTAGTTAAATGAGTTTGAAACAGTAGCATTAGCGTTAGCATTAGCACAGAGACACGCCCCTTTACAAACACACAAGGTTTTAGTGTTTTGTTTTTTACATTTCAGAGACACAAGAGCAGACAAGAAGTACTGAGCTAGCATTGAGCTAACACTGAGCTAGCCTTGAGCTAACACTGAGCTAACACTGAGCTAACCAGGTGCTGTTGTGCACAAAGCCCATAGATCTGGTGCTTAGACCCCAACAGGGACTGATGAGCAGGAGCTTCCCCCAGAGTCTAAAGACCTCAGGGAAAAGACACTCTGCAAGGAAGGTGCTGTGTGCAAAGAGGGTGGTGCTGTGCGCAAAGAGGGTGGTGCTGTGTGCAAAGAGGGTGATGTGTGCAAAGAGGGTGCTGTGTGCAAAGAGGGTGGTGCTGTGTGCAAAGAGGGTGCTGTGTGCAAAGAGGGTGGTGCTGTGTGCAAAGAGGGTGCTGTGTGCAAAGAGGGTGGTGCTGTGTGCAAAGAAGGTGCAAAGAAAGTGGTGCTGTGTGCAAAGAAGGTGCAAAGAAGGTGCTGTGTGCAAAGAAGGTGGTGCGGTGTGCAAAGAAGGTGCAAAGAAAGTGGTGCTGTGTGCAAAGAAGGTGCAAAGAAGGTGCTGTGTGCAAAGAAGGTGGTGCTGTGTGCAAAGAAGGTGCTGTGTGCAAAGAAGGTGGTGCTGTGTGCAAAGAAGGTGCTGTGTGCAAAGAAGGTGGTGCTGTGTGCAAAGAAGGTGGTGCTGTGTGCAAAGAAGGTGGTGCTGTGTGCAAAGAAGGTGGTGCTGTGTGCAAAGGTGCTGTGTGCAAAGAGGGTGGTGCTGTGTGCAAAGAGGGTGGTGCTGTGTGCAAAGAAGGTGGTGCTGTGTGCAAAGGTGCTGTGTGCAAAGAGGGTGGTGCTGTGTGCAAAGAAGGTGGTGCTGTGTGCAAAGAAGGTGGTGCTGTGTGCAAAGGTGCTGTGTGCAAAGAGGGTGGTGCTGTGTGCAAAGAAGGTGGTGCTGTGTGCAAAGAAGGTGGTGCGGTGTGCAAAGAAGGTGCAAAGAAAGTGGTGCTGTGTGCAAAGAAAGTGGTGCTGTGTGCAAAGAAGGTGGTGCGGTGTGCAAAGAAGGTGCAAAGAAGGTGGTGCTGTGTGCAAAGAAGGTGGTGCTGTGTGCAAAGAAGGTGGTGCTGTGTGCAAAGGTGCTGTGTGCAAAGAGGGTGGTGCTGTGTGCAAAGAAGGTGGTGCTGTGTGCAAAGAAGGTGGTGCTGTGTGCAAAGAAGGTGGTGCTGTGTACAAAGGTGCTGTGTGCAAAGAAAGTGGTGCTGTGTGCAAAGGTGCAAAGAAGGTGGTGCTGTGTGCAAAGAAGGTGCAAAGAAGGTGGTGCTGTGTGCAAAGAAGGTGGTGCTGTGTGCAAAGAAGGTGGTGCTGTGTGCAAAGAAGGTGGTGCTGTGTGCAAAGGTGGTGCCCTGGCCCTGGCCCCGGCCCTGGCCCCGGTCCAGGTTCTGACACGGTCTCTGGCCCCGGCCCTGGCCCCGGCCCCGGCCACGGCCAGGTCCAGGTCCAGGTCCTGACCCGGTCTCTGCTCAGGACCCCCCTGCACTGCGCCGCCTCCTGTAATAACACTCAGGTGTGTAAGCTCCTGGTGGAGTCTGGAGCCGCCGTCTTCGCTTGGACTCGGAGCGACTCTCAAACGGCGGCCGACAAATGTGAGGAGCAGGAGGACGGCTACGCCCAGTGCTCCCAGTTCCTCTACGGTAAGACCTGCTCCAGTCCTGGGCTAGACCAGGTTCAGACCTGGTCCTGTCCTGGTTCAGCCCTGGTTCAGACCCGGTCTTGGTCTTGCAGGGGTGCAGGAGAAGATGGGGGTGATGAACCGGGGTCAGGTCTTCGCTCTGTGGGACTTCGAGGCCGAGGAACCGGACGAGCTGCAGCTGAGTGAAGGCGACTGTGTGACTGTCCTGAGCCGAGACCGGGACCAGGACCGGGACCGGAGCCGGGACCAGAGCCGGGACCAGGACCAGCGCAGCGACGCCCTCTGGTGGTGGGTCCGGGGAGCGCACAGAGAGGGCTACGTCCCCCGGAACCTGCTCGGGGTAAGAACCACAAACACCTGCCAAGTCACTGTAGACCTGGTTTAGACCTGGTTTAGTCCTGGTTTAGTCCTGGTTTAGTCCTGGTTTAGACCTGGTTTAGACCTGGTTTAGTCCTGGTTCAGTCCTGGTTCAGTCCTTGGTTTAGTCCTGGTTTAGTCCTGGTTTAGTCCTGGTTTAGACCTGGTTTAGTCCTGGTTTAGTCCTGGTTTAGTCCTGGTTTAGTCCTGGTTTAGTCCTGGTTTAGACCTGGTTTAGTCCTGGTTTAGTCCTGGTTTAGTCCTGGTTTAGTCCTGGTTCACTCCTGGTTCAGTCCTGGTTCAGTCCTTGGTTTAGTCCTGGTTTAGTCCTGGTTTAGACCTGGTTTAGTCCTGGTTTAGTCCTGGTTTAGTCCTGGTTTAGACCTGGTTTAGTCCTGGTTTAGTCCTGGTTTAGTCCTGGTTTAGTCCTGGTTTAGACCTGGTTTAGTCCTGGTTTAGTCCTGGTTTAGTCCTGGTTTAGTCCTGGTTTAGACCTGGTTTAGTCCTGGTTTAGTCCTGGTTTAGTCCTGGTTTAGACCTGGTTTAGTCCTGGTTTAGTCCTGGTTTAGTCCTGGTTTAGTCCTGGTTTAGACCTGGTTTAGTCCTGGTTTAGCCCTGGTTTAGTCCTGGTTTAGACCTGGTTTAGTCCTGGTTTAGTCCTGGTTTAGTCCTGGTTTAGTCCTGGTTTAGACCTGGTTTAGTCCTGGTTTAGTCCTGGTTTAGTCCTGGTTTAGTCCTCTTCTCTCACGTCTGTTTCTTGTTTTCAGATTTATCCGAGGATCAAACCGCGGCAGAGGAGTCTGGCTTAAACTGTCCGGACTTTATCTGGACCCTGGACTCTACAGCGCCCCCTACAGGACAGACCCAGCTCTACAGGACAGACTCTGCTCTACAGGACAGACCCAGCTCTACAGGACAGACTCTGCTCTACAGGACAGACTCTGCTCTACAGGACAGACCCAGCTCTACAGGACAGACTCTGCTCTACAGCGCCCTCTACAGGACAGACTCTGCTCTACAGCGCCCTCTTCAGGACAGACTCTGCTCTACAGCGCCCTCTACAGGACAGACTCTGCTCTACAGCGCCCTCTTCAGGACAGACTCTGCTCTACAGCGCCCTCTACAGGACAGACTCTGCTCTACAGCGCCCTCTTCAGGACAGACTCTGCTCTACAGCGCCCTCTACAGGACAGACTCTGCTCTACAGGACAGACTCTGCTCTACAGCGCCCTCTACAGGACAGACTCTGCTCTACAGCGCCCTCTTCAGGACAGACTCTGCTCTACAGCGCCCTCTACAGGACAGACTCTGCTCTACAGCGCCCTCTTCAGGACAGACTCTGCTCTACAGCGCCCTCTACAGGACAGACTCTGCTCTACAGCGCCCTCTTCAGGACAGACTCTGCTCTACAGCGCCCTCTACAGGACAGACTCTACTCTACAGCGCCCTCTACAGGACAGACTCTGCTCTACAGCGCCCTCTACAGGACAGACTCTACTCTACAGCGCCCTCTACAGGACAGACTCTGCTCTACAGCGCCCTCTACAGGACAGACTCTGCTCTACAGCGCCCTCTACAGGACAGACTCTGCTCTACAGCGCCCTCTACAGGACAGACTCTGCTCTACAGCGCCCTCTTCAGGACAGACTCTGCTCTACAGCGCCCCCTACAGGACAGACTCTGCTCACAGGACAGACTCTTCTCATCAGATGTTTTTTTACTTTTACATTTGGTTCATGTCCGAATAGTTTTTAAATTCCTTTGCTTCGCCGTCGTTGCTGCAAACCTCGTCCATCGACTGGAATCGTTTAGATTGAAAATAGAAATCAAAGCTTTAAAGGAGAAAGTGCGTCGGAGCGTTTGACTGATGTCCCTCCTGAATGTGTTCACGTCTCTGGTCAGTGACAAATGTAGACCTCGTGTTGGTCCTCTGTCTTTAATATAGTTCTTATTTATAGTTTTGTAATGAAAAACAATAAACCGCTTAGTTTTTCATCTGGAGTTGGTTTTTGCGTAAATCCTACATTTCCCACGAGGCACCAGTGCAGCCAAAGTCGCTTTAGTTTTGGTTTTATTTTGAGTTTGTTTCTGTTTTCATAAAGTGCAGGAAACAAGAAAAAACAGATTCAACGAGCGCCGTCCAGAGCCACAAACACCAGGTCTGACCCAGAAACAGATCAAGGATCAAAACACGGGGTATTTTATCATAAAATGGTTTAGACCTGGTTTAGTCCAGGTTTGGTCCTGGTTCAGTCCTGGTTTAGTCCTGGTTTAGACCTGGTTTAGACCTGGTTCAATCCTGGTTCAGTCCTGGTTCAGTCCTGGTTCAGTCCTGGTTTAGTCCTGGTTTAGTCCTGGTTTAGACCTGGTTTAGACCTGGTTTAGACCTGGTTTAGTCCTGGTTTAGACCTGGTTTAGTCCTGGTTCAGTCCTGGCTCAGGGCGACTCTCTTAAACATTTTTATTCCACTCTGGTGTTTTTTGAACATGCAGCGTTTTGAAACACGACGTCAGAAAAACATGAAAAACACTCACGTTTTTGTTCAAATGAGATTAAAGTCCGTTTAAAAAGAAGGGACTTTGAAATCATGAACCGACGGCAAGAATTCTCCACAAACCCAATCAAACAATCGGAGCTTTTTAAGAGAAAGAGAAAAGTCAAGGCGAGACTCTACAGGCAAAACTCATTATTTTTTATTATTTTTCCTTTTTTTTTTCCCTTGAATCCACTTCATTTCTCTGCCGTTGTGGCTCAGGTCCCCGTGACAATCGGCTGTTTGTGTGAAATCGTCGTGTCGTGATCGACTGTTTGTCTCTTTAAAGGTCCCATATTCTGCTCTTTTCCCCTTCACACAGTCTGTCCTCAGGGCTTTGTTGATACATTTTCTCGTTGTGTAATATCCATAACATAACAGTTTACAAAAAACACCCATTTCTTGGACTGGCCCCCCTCCTGCAAAAGCAAACGGCTCACTCTGAGATCTGACCCCCCGAACAGAGAGCAGGCTGCCTCCCCCGCCCAACCCGTGCCTCCCCTGTAGTGGAGATGGTGCATGCGCCGTGTGCTCCGGTAAACAGCGATACACAAACACTGAATAAACATTTTCTGGTCCTGACGGTGCGTCGTGCTGAGTCCTACGTCCTGGATCTGACCCTGGAGTTTGACGTGCTCCAGGGCCTCGACGACGGACGTGCCGTTTGGTAAATAACAAGCTAACTCTTCTATTTTTTTGTCACTTTTAGTCACATTTTTGTCACTTTTAGTCAAATCCTTGTGTTCGTTATGAGTCCAGATTGTACAGTTCGCGCAGGAGCTGCTTTAAGGCTCATCTTTATGTCTCTGTGGGACAAAAATGCTTTTTGAGAGCGCTGGACATGAGCTACAAAGTCAGAGAATTCTATGGATGAAGTGGATTCGATGGAAGAATGGAACGAAAGAAAAGAAAGAAAATAAAAAAGGTCAAGTCCTGGTTTAGAAATGAGATGAAGGATTAAGACCTGGTTTAGTTCCAGATTTACACTTGGTTTATGTTAGAATCGGTCACATTTTGGTGCCGTTTTGCTCAGATTTGGGGACAGAGTTTAGCTTTTCGCTCTTATGGATCGAAAAACAAAAAACGTGAAGAAGAAAAAGAGTCACATGTTACGTCTCTCTTAAAGACGGTACAAATCGCCACCAGTGCCTTTAAATCAAGAATGTTCTGCTGTTTTCATGTTGTTTTTGCCTTTAAACCTGCTCGAGTGTCTTCAGTTTGACATGTTTTAGAACTAAACACAAAATGCTTTTACGAAGAAAAACATAACTTTATGACTGCGTTGGGAGATGCCACTTTGACTCTGTGGCTCCACCTGCTGGCTGTGGAGGCAATGACACACACAGGACTCAACAGCAAAGGATTCTGGGATAAAAGTCCGTTCCGCATGACGTTTGTCCTTCAACTCTGTCGTCAGGCCGTGTCTTTGGTCCGACTGTCTCTCTCTCTGAACAAACAGGAGGAGGAAGCGTCTGGGGAGGGCGAGGCACGCGACACAAACAGCGGTTCACGAACTCGAAGCGTCTTTTCCGTCTCGTTTCCGTCCGTTTCAAACCCGCCGCCTCTGGTTCTGGTCCGCTCTGAGTTTGTGCGTCTTGCCGCGGTCCCGGCTTCGCTCCGGGTCCTGGTTCTGGTCCTGGTTCTGGTCCTGGTTCGGGTCCTGGTTCTGGTCCGGTCCGGGCAGCAGGCGCGTCACGTGGCCGATGCCTTTGGTAACGCCCTCCCTGAACAGCAGCTTGGCGCCGACGCGCAGGTACTCCGAGTGTTTGAGGAAGCGGAACCGGACCACCGCGCGTTCGCCGGTCCGAAGCTCCTCCTGCAACGACAACCAGAGCTGAGCGGCGGGAAGCGACCACAGAACATCACACACACGTTCAAAAACAGACAAACAGACAGCCGAGCGGCGGGAAGCGACCACAGAACATCACACACACGTCCAAAAACAGACAGACGAGGGGCGGGAAGCGACCACAGAACATCACACACACGTCCAAAAACAGACAGACGAGGGGCGGGAAGCGACCACAGAACATCACACACACATCCAAAAACAGACAGACGAGGGGCGGGAAGCGACCACAGAACATCACACACACGTCCAAAAACAGACAAACAGACAGGCGAGCGGCGGGAAGCGACCACAGAACATCACACACACGTCCAAAAACAGACAGATGAGGGGCGGGAAGCGACCACAGAACATCACACACACGTTCAAAAACAGACAAACAGACAGCCGAGCGGCGGGAAGCGACCACAGAACATCACACACACATCCAAAAACAGACAACCAGAGCTGAGCGGCGGGAAACGACCACAGAACATCACACACAGACAGACGAGCGGCGGGAAGCGACC
The DNA here is from genome assembly GCA_019453435.1 of Rhinogobius similis. NCBI lineage: Eukaryota > Metazoa > Chordata > Actinopteri > Gobiiformes > Gobiidae > Rhinogobius > Rhinogobius similis. The sequence continues at coordinate 2,033,373 of CM033622.1, forward strand.
ACAGAACATCACACACACGTCCAAAAACAGACAGGCGAGGAGCGGGAAGCGACCACAGAACATCATACACATGTCCCAAAAACAGACAGGTGAGTGCCGGGAAGCGACCACAGAACATCACACACACGTCCAAAAACAGACAAACAGACAGGCGAGCGGCGGGAAGTGACCACAGAACATCACACACACGTCCAAAAACAGACAACCAGAGCCGAGCGGTGGGAAGCGACCACAGAACATCATACACACGTCCAAAAACAGACAGACGAGGGGCGGGAAGCGACCACAGAACATCACACACACGTCCAAAAACAGACAGGCGAGCGGCGGGAAGCGACCACAGAACATCACACATACGTCCAAAAACAAACAAACAGACAGGCGAGCGGCGGGAAGCGACCACAGAACATCACACATACGTCCAAAAACAAACAAACAGACAGGCGAGCGGCGGGAAGCGACCACAGAACATCACACACACGTCCAAAAACAGACAGGCGAGGGGCGGGAAACGACCACAGAACATCACACACACGTCCAAAAACAGACAGGCGAGGGGCGGGAAACGACCACAGAACATCACACACACGTCCCAAAACAGACAGACGAGGGGCGGGAAACGACCACAGAACATCACACACACGCCCAAAAACAGACAGGCGAGCGGCGGGAAGCGACCATAGAACATCACACACACGTCCAAAAACAGACAGGCGAGCGGCGGGAAGCGACCATAGAACATCACACACACGTCCAAAAACAGACAGACGAGGGGCGGGAAACGACCACAGAACATCACACACACGACCAAAAACAGACAGGCGAGCGGCGGGAAGCGACCATAGAACATCACACAGACAGGCGAGCGGCGGGAAGCGACCACAGAACATCACACACACGTCCCAAAAACAGACAGGCGAGCGCCGGGAAGCGACCACAGAACATCACACACACGTCCAAAAACAAACAAACAGACAGGCGAGCGGCGGGAAACGACCACAGAACATCACACAGACAGGCGAGCGGCGGGAAGCGACCACAGAACATCACACATACGTCCAAAAACAAACAAACAGACAGGCGAGCAGCGGGAAGCAACCACAGAACATCACACACACGTCCAAAAACAGACAGGCGAGGGGCGGGAAGCGACCACAGAACATCACACACACGTCCCAAAAACAGACAGGCTATGGGTTCAGGGCCTTAAAATGCAGTTTACAGTCTGGTTGCTATGGTAACAGTCGGCCCTTGTTTACAGTCTGGTTGCTATGGTAACAGTCAGCCCTTGTTTACAGTCTGGTTGCTATGGTAACAGTGGGCCCTTGTTTACAGCCTGGTTGCTATGGTAACAGTGGGCCCTTGTTTACAGTCTGGTTGCTATGGTAACAGTGGGCCCTTGTTTACAGCCTGGTTGCTATGGTAACAGTGGGCCCTTGTTTACAGTCTGGTTGCTATGGTAACAGTTGTAGAATTAGCTCTACCTCTGTCGTATTTGTGTCGCGTTCAACAGGAAGTGACATCATAAACTTTAAAGAGTCAAACTGGACAAAGGTTTGAACTGAATCATGTTCACGACGTTTGAGTCAAACGAGACTTTAAAGGTTGTGGGTTCGACTCCTGATCTGAGTGTTTTCTTGTAGGTTGTGGGTTCGACTCCTGATCTGAGTGTTCTCCTGCAGGTTGTGGGTTCGACTCCTGATCTGAGTGTTTTGCTGCAGGTTGTGGGTTCGACTACTGATCTGAGTGTTTTCCTGCAGGTTATGGGTTCGACTCCTGATCTGAGTGTTTTCCTGCAGGTTGTGGGTTTAACTCCTGATCTGAGTGTTTTCCTGCAGGTTGTGGGTTCGACTCCTGATCTGAATGTTTTCCTGCAGGTTGTGGGTTTAACTCCTGATCTGAGTGTTTTGCTGCAGGTTGTGGGTTCGACTCCTGATCTGAGTGTTTTCCTGCAGATTGTGGGTTCGACTCCTGATCTGAGTGTTTTGCTGCAGGTTGTGGGTTCGACTCCTGATCTGAGTGTTTTGCTGCAGGTTGTTGGTTCGACTCCTGATCTGAGTGTTTTGCTGCAGGTTGTGGGTTTGACTCCTGATCTGAGTGTTTACCTGCAGGTTGTGGGTTCGACTCCTGATCTGAGTGTTTTCCTGCAGGTTGTGGGTTTAACTCCTGATCTGAGTGTTTTCCTACAGGTTGTGGGTTCGACTCCTGATCTGAGTGTTTTGCTGCAGGTTGTGGGTTCGATTGCGTACCTTTCCTTGCAGACTCTCCACAGTTGCCGTCTGCCTCACGTTCCCCACGTGGACAGTGACCTGGAACCCGCGGCGGAACGTCTTGGCGTGGAACAAAAGCACGATGGCGGCTTCGAACTCGCAGCAGATGGTCGGGTTCATCTTGGGACTCACCATCACCATGCCCTGCTCAAAAGCACAACACAAACAGCTGATTTATCGAGATGAGACTAGAGAAACATCGAGCCATTATAATCTAATAAATGTGACTTTTTGACTGTGTTGTTCCTGATGATGTCACTGTATTTGTGTGTGGCTTTACTGCTGGTCTCTTTGTACACTTTTGTATCGGCTTTTACACTGTTAGCCCTGAACATGTGTCAGTCACCCGCTATAATCATGTGCAATACTGTAACATGTGTCATTCACCCGCTATAATCATGTGCAATACTGTAACATGTGTCATTCACCTGTTATAATCATGTGCAATACTGTAACATGTGTCATTCACCCGCTATAATCATGTGCAATACTGTAACATGTGTCAGTCACCCGCTATAATCATGTGCAATACTGTAACATGTGTCATTCACCTGCTATAATCATGTGCAATATAATTTAACATACTATTAATACACTTTTACCTCATTATAGTCACTTACTGTATATAACATACAGTTAAGCCACTTTATTTGCCATTTTTACTATTTATTCCCAGACAGCCACCTACTGTAAATACGAGTGTGCACTTTATACTTTATATTGTATTTTTATTACCATGTTTAGTAATTATTTATATTTTTATTGCATGCGCCTATTTCATTCATTCCTGTTCTAAACTGTGTGTTGCAACATTGGAATTTCCCCATTGTGGGATAAATAAAGGATCTCTTATCTTATCCCTTGTACCATGGGACTACGGATGAAAAATTTGTTTTGCTAATTAGCTTTACAAACTACACTTACTTTCTGCTTTCTCTGAGGCAAATGCAGCTGCAACTAATGATTATTTTAGTATTCAACAGTTAAACTATTATTTCAATATGTTTTAACCAAATAAAGGTTGAAATATAGGACTTAAGCTTCATGAATAAAATGTATTACTGATGAAAATCTGAAATAGTTTATTCTTTTTTGACATTTTAATTTAATAATGTCACTGTCAAAAGGTCTTTTGTGTGTGTTTTAGAGTCTGTTAAGTTCAGTTCATTATAAAAACAGAGTAGACTTAATAAAAGGACAGTGACTTTAATAATTTCACAAACTTAAATAAATCTGTATATTTGAAAGAACTTCTAACAAGGCCCTTCATTGCTGCTTGCGGGTGTAACTGGTCCTTAAGTCACAGCTGTGTCTGGTGTTGGCCTGGTGTTTACTTTGGTCAAATGTTTGGCTCATATTATTCATTTTAGTGTGGTGTTTGTTCTGTTGAAGCTCCTCATCGCTCTGCGCTTCAAATCTGATCTGAACTAATCGATGGCCACGCTCCTCTCACGGGACACACATTGTTCAGACAAACCTTGCGTAGCAGCGAGCGGTCGAAGTTGCCCAGGGCGAGTGTGGCGGCTTGTCCGGCGCGCAGCACACGGCAAGCCGAGCGGTTCCTCTGGATGCTCCCGACTCTCAGCCTCAGGAACCGGCCCTGGTCTGTGGGGCCCACGACCAGCCGCTCGCCCTCTCTGCACACGCCACTGCAACAGACGCGCTAGTTTAACACGCTAGTGCAACAGACACGCTAGTTTAACACGCCACTGCAACAGACGCGCTAGTTTAACACGCCACTGCAACAGACACGCTAGTTTAACACGCTAGTGCAACAGACGCGCTAGTTTAACACGCCACTGCAACAGACACGCTAGTTTAACACGCTAGTGCACACTGCACTGGTCTGGTCTGGTTAACACTGGTCTGGTCTGGTTCACACTGGTCTGGTCTGGTTCACACTGGTCTGGTCTGGTTCACACTGGTCTGGTCTGGTTCACACTGGTCTGGTCTGGTTCACACTGGTCTGGTCTGGTTCACACTGGTCTGGTCTGGTTCACACTGGTCTGGTCTGGTTCACACTGGTCTGGTCTGGTTCACACTGGTCTGGTTCACACTGGTCTGGTTCACACTGGTCTGGTTCACACTGGTCTGGTTCACACTGGTCTGGTTCACACTGGTCTGGTTCACACTGGTCTGGTTCACACTGGTCTGGTTTGGTTCACACTGGTCTGGTCTGGTCCACACTGGTCTGGTTCACACTGGTCTGGTTCACACTGGTCTGGTTCACACTGGTCTGGTTCACACTGGTCTGGTTCACACTGGTCTGGTCTGGTTCACACTGGTCTGGTTCACACTGGTCTGGTTCACACTGGTCTGGTTCACACTGGTCTGGTTTGGTTCACACTGGTCTGGTCTGGTCCACACTGGTCTGGTCTGGGTCTCACTGGGTGCAGTTCTTTGTCTCACCTGTAGAGGGTGCCTCCCACCACTGTCCCCACGTCTGGGACTGAGTAGATCTCATCCACCTGAAACACCAGAGACAGGAGGTCAAAGGTCAGACCACACTGAACCTGCAGGTCAGATCCAGAGGACACGGGGACGCCTCAGGTCCAGAGGACACGGGGACGCCTCAGGTCCAGAGGACACCTCTGGTCCGGTCCAAACGTACCTGGAACTCTGTGAGCTGCTGCATGAGCTCCTCCTGCTCTTTGCTGTTGCTCAGAGGAGGAAGAACGTTCAGAAAGACTTTGAGAAGGTCCAGACTCTGTCCAGAGACCGAGGACACGGTGAAGATCGGAGTCACACTGTGAGAGTCGAGAAACAGGGTCAGAGCCGAGAGGGTCCCCCGTCCTGTCCCGGTCCAGTCCCATCCCTGTCCCGGTCCAGTCCCATCCCTGTCCCGGTCCAGTCCCATCCCTGTCCCGGTCCAGTCCCGGTCCAGTCCCCGTCCCGTCCCGGTCCGGTCCAGACCTGGTGCCGTGGCTGAACTGCTGCGCTGCCATCACGGCGTCGTCGGTGCTGTCGATGGTCACCGGGACCTTGTTACATCCTGGTTGTTTGAGGAGGCGCTGCAGCTGTCGGACCGTGCGCTCCACGGCCGCTCGACTGACCACGTCCACTTTACTGACCACGATGAAGACCGGGACCTTCAGCGCCATCGACAGGCCCAGGTGCTCCCGGGTCGTGCCCGCTGAGGGGATACCAGGTTAGAACTTAGATCTGATGCCCCGCCGACACAGAAAAGGCTGTGTTAACGTGAGGGTACGGTAAGGATAAACTACAGCGCCCTCTTCGCCAAGTGGGAGTTTATATAACTGTTCATATATAACTAACTCCTGAATTCTCCTTGTGTTTGGGGTGTTTTTTCACATGAGGTGACAGGTTCATACATTTTTGATGGAAAATTCTAATTCCTCTGCAACAGCTGCATGTTCTAAACAGTGTTAAACAGGGGGTTTGGGGGTCCTTCCCCAGAAGAATATTAACAAAATCAGACCATATTTCCCGTTTGTCGGGGTGTTTTACACATGTGGTATAAATACATTTGACAATCTCAGACGGTTTTGTCGCTCTTTTACTTGTTTAAGAGTTCATTGCACCAGTTTACTGTGATAGTGAGATGAAAGCAACTCTGATGATCGGGAGGAATCGTATTGGGGGCCCCGTCATGTTGGGGGCCCAAGGCAATTGTGCCCTGTGGCCTAATGGTGAGTCCGCCCCTGCACGTGACGTCACAGTCCAGCACCAGTGATATTTACTGTGAGCAGCTAAAATGTGACGTTTTAATGTCGTTGAACCTGTCAGAGACTTTGACTCGAACCAGAGATTCTGTCAAGGCACAGCAGTGTTCCCCGGGGCACCGTCTGAAAACCGTGAACGCAACCTATTACAGCTAACACAAAACGAGAAGAATGTTCTGGTTTGGGCCTGGTTTAGTCCCGGTGTAATCCAGGTCTTGTCAATGTCGGGTCCACATGTAGAAGTACATCCTAAATCTCACTCTGGTGCTCCCTGTGCTCCTGTCCTGGTTCAGTCTCAGGTTCAGTCCTGGTCCCAGTCCTGGTCCTCACCGATGCCCGTGCTGGCGCTCACCACCAGCATGGCGAAGTCGGGGCAGTAGGAGGTGAGTCCAAAGATGGTGGTCTTCAGGTACTTGTGGTGTCCGGCCAGATCCATGAAGGTGATCATCTTTGAGGAGCTTTCACAGATCTCCTCCGCCGTCCGAGACTCGCTGTAGTTCACCACCTGCACCAGACCAGACCAGACCAGGTCAGACCAAGTCAGACCAGACCAGGTCAGACCAGGTCAGACCAGACCAGACCAGACCAGACCAAGTCAGACCAGACCAGGTCAGACCAGACCAGGTCAGACCAGACCAGGTCAGACCAGACCAGGTCAGACCAGGTTAGACCAGACCAGGTCAGACCAGACCAGGTCAGACCAGACCAGACCAGACCAGACCAGACCAGGTCAAACCAGACCAGGTCAGACCAGACCAGGTCAGACCAGACCAGGTCAGACCAGGCCAGACCAGACCGGGCCAGACCAGACCAGACCAGACCAGACCAGGTTAGACCAGACCAGACCAGGTCAGACCAGACCAGACCAAGTCAGACCAGACCAGGTCAGACCAGACCAGACCAGGACCAGACCAGGTCAAACCAGACCAGGTCAGACCAGACCAGGTCAGACCAGACCAGGCCAGACCAGACCAGGCCAGACCAGACCAGACCAGACCAGGTCAGACCAGGTTAGACCAGGTTAGACCAGACCAGGTCAGACCAGACCACCTGTCCCTCTGCACCTGCTGTACACACCTGCCCCTCTACACCTGTCCCTCTGCACCTGCCCCTCTGCACCTGCCCCTCTACACCTGTCCCTCTGCACCTGCCCCTCTACACCTGTCCCTCTGCACCTGCCGTACACACCTGTCCCTCTGCACCTGTCATACACACCTGCCCCTCTACACCTGTCCCTCTGCACCTGTCCCTCTGCACCTGCCCCTCTACACCTGTCCCTCTGCACCTGCCCCTCTGCACCTGCCGTACACACCTGCCCCTCTATACCTGTCCCTCTGCACCTGCCCCTCTACACCTGTCCCTCTGCCCCTGCCGTACGCACCTGTCCCTTGCTGTTGAAGCCCAGGATCTCGAAGCTGATGGAGGAGGTTCTTCCGGTCTGGATCTCGTGCAAGTGCCTGAACAGGTTGAGTCGAGCTCGGCCGCGCCCGTTGTCCAGCTCGCCCTGAGTCAGAACACCGAGCAGAGTGGACTTCCCCGAGTCCACGTTCCCCAGGACGGCCACGCGCAGGTCCAGGAACTGAGAACCGCGAACCATTCAGGCTTTAGTTTGTGCTGTTTGTCATTAATGTTCCAGGGCAACAATGACAAAATTCCATCGTGTGTTGAAGACAAATATTACACAGAACTGACTTTTTCTGAGTTCTAACATTGTTCCTCATTTTAAACACACCTGAAGCAGCGTTAGCTTGATTCATGTTTGTCTGACACTGGTTTGTAAATCCTCTCGTTCTCCTTCCGTGTGGGACGTAGATGATGCTGACCTCATTTATCCCAGAATCCTCTGCTGTTTTAAGTCCTTAAATCATCGTTACACTCTGAACGTTTCTTCTGTCTAATCACTACAACTTCGTCAGATCCACTCTTTACTGCAGTGCATTGTGGGTATATATTTATATGTGTGTAATTGCCTCTGCAGCCAGTAGATGGAGCCACAGCTGAGTCAAAATGGCATCTCCCAACGCGGAGATAAAGTTATGTTTTTATTTGTAAAAGTGTATAAGTTTTAGTTCTAAAACATGTCAAACTGAATACACTCAAGAAAAAGTTTAAAGGACAAGAACAATACAAAAAAATCATGACATTTTTCCTTTAAAGCATGTCTTTCAACGTATTAATTGAGTTTCAAAGGACAAATATAGTGCATTATTGGTACTGTTATTGATGTTTAAACCAGCTCGAAGCTCATGTTTTAGAATCAAAAATAAAATGTTTTTACAAAAAACAATGTAACTGTATCACAGCCTTGGTAGACGCCTCATTAACTTCACTGTAGCTCCATCTACTGGCTGCAGAGGGAATTACACACATTTGTATAAACACAATGGTTTGTGATTGGAGCAGTGCTGACGTAGGTGGAATGATCGGACTTAAAAACAGAGCGGAACAGTCACACACACGCCGAAGGGAAGAGCGAGTGTTTTTGATTCAGCGGGAGAGGATTTTCTAACCAGGATTCATCAAACTAGTGTGAATGAAGCTAAATGCAACTCCAGGTGTGTTTCTGATGAGGAACACTGTTAGAACAGCGTTTAAAGCTCAAAAGTCAATTTTGTATTTGTCCTTTAATTATCAGACAATTGTTAAACGTGTCGAAAGAATCACAAAGTGGAGAAATATACCTTTTACCCTCAGTGTTTCCATCAAAAAAGCAGACGGCCCACAGAATCTAACTGTCAAACTCACATCTGGAACTAAAATGTCACACTGGTTTCCCAACCAGGGGTACAGGGACCCCTAGGGGCACGTGAGGAAAATTTAGCATTTTTTTGCAGTATTTTGGACCATAAATATAATTAAAACACGAAATATAATTGTAATAATTGACTAATATGTGACCAGTATACGCATTTATTTTGTCTGAAACTCAAGTATTGCATACTCTGAGTGTGAGACAAAGCTTAGGGGGAACTCGAGACAAAAAAGGTTGGGAGCCACTGCTCCACATGATCCTGTGTTTGATTCTGTTGTGTTCTTCATGAATCAATAACTTGCCATCACAGTCTCAATATTACTTGAAAGTTTAATGACAAAAAATAACTTGATTTTCAAATCTCTTCAAAACAACATTCACAATCTAAATTTGGACATATTTCCCACATCTAATTCATTATAAATAGAAAAACTGAAATATTCTAAATACGAGAATAGACTTGTGTGGAACATGAATGTGATTGACAGGAGAAAATGAAGAACTAAGGACTCAGAATCATTAGCATTAGCATTAGCATTAGCGCTCTCACCTGCTGGTCGTCTGGAACTTTACGAACCAAAACCTCCGCGATTTTACGAGACACGTTTTGGTCTGCGTCGAAGTCCACCTCCCTCTCTCTGAGAAGAGCAATGTCTGCCCCCACTCTGAAGAAGAGGGGGGGGGAGGGGGGGTGATAAAAGAGAGGAAGAAGAGAGAGTGAAGATTAGAGAAGGAAGAGGAGGCAGATAAAAAAGAGGAGGATAGAGAAAGGAGAGGGAGAAGAGAACGAAAAGAGAACAGAGGAGAGATGAGCCGAGTGAAGTAAATATCAAATACTGCAAAAATACAAGGATTTACAAAAGTATAATGAGTAAACCTGCTAAAAAGAAAGAGTGAAAGAAATAAGCATTTTCCAATATGACTGGTCTGATGGGATACACAAACTCCCATCAGTCTAGAACGGTCACACTCTGGTAATAATGCAACCGACAGCTCTGAAGATAAACCACGGAACCTTCTTGTATTCATGGACTTTCCTGGGCAAACCTGCCAGAGTAAACCCTCTCGTACTCGTAAACTTACTTGGAACCTTCTTGAGTACTAACCTGCCTCATATACTTTAGTTCTACACATTATAATCTGGACTGCGGCTCGCCGAAAGCCGTCCGGAAAAAGCGTAACGTCATGACGAAACTTTGAACTGAAGGTCACAGCGTCACAAAAGCGGAACAAGTCGAGAAATCTAGAAATCTAGTCGAGAGAAAAACACAGATTCTTCTCGTCCTCAAACGCACAAAGCACTTCTCTGTCACGATTTCAAAAGCAAGAGTCCATAAATGTGTAAAAATAGGCTCAAGTACATCCACCGCCATGTTTGTTTGGGTTTGTCCTTTTGACTTTCGCACAAACCACAATGCAGCGCTGTGATTGGTCCAGCACACAGCAGCTCAAACCCAACAGCAGGAGGGCATCCAGATGGCAGGACCAGGTTACTTGAGTAGGCCTTCTTGACTAAACCTTCTTGACTGAAACTTCACGAGTAAACCCTGAGTAACCCTTCTTGAGTCGACCTTCATAAGTAGGTTCACTCAAGTAAACCTTTTTGTCACCTTCCTGAGTAAACCTTTTTGCGTAGACCCTCTTGAGTGAACCTTCCTGACTAGACCTTCTTGAGTAGACTTACTTGTGTGCCGTGCAGCTGAGGGTCTTGCCTTACTCGTGTGCGGCTGAGGGTCTTGCCTTACTCGTGTGCGGCTGAGGGTCTTGCCTTACTTATGTGCGGCTGAGGGTCTTGCCTTACTCGTGCCGTGGCGGTTGAGGGTCTTGCCTTTATGTGCGGTTGAGGGTGTTGACTTACTCGTGCGGCTGAGGGTCTTGCCTTACTCGTGTGCGGCTGAGGGTCTTGCCTTACTCGTGTGCGGCTGAGGGTCTTGCCTTACTCGTGTGCGGCTGAGGGTCTTGCCTTACTCGTGTGCGGCTGAGGGTCTTGCCTTACCCGTGTGCGGCTGAGGGTCTTGCCTTACTCGTGTGCGGCTGAGGGTCTTGCCTTACTTGTATGCCATGCGGCTGAGGGTCTTGCCTTACTCGTGTGCCGTGCGGCTGAGGGTCTTGCCTTACACGTGTGCAGCTGAGGGTCTTGCCTTACCTGCGTGAGGGTCTTGCCTTATTCGTGTGCGGCTGAGGTCTTGCCTTTACCGTGAGTGCGGCTGTGGGTCTTGCCTTTCAGGTGTGCGGCTGAGGGTCTTGCCTTACTCGTGTGTGCGGCTGAGGGTCTTGCCTTACTTGTGTGCGGCTGAGGGTCTTGCCTTACCCGTGTGCGGCTGAGGGTCTTGCCTTACCCGTGTGCGGCTGAGGGTCTTGCCTTACCCGTGTGCGGCTGAGGGTCTTGCCTTACTCGTGTGCGGCTGAGGGTCTTGCCTTACTCGTGTGCGGCTGAGGGTCTTGCCTTACTTGTATGCCATGCGGCTGAGGGTCTTGCCTTACTCGTGTGCCGTGCGGCTGAGGGTCTTGCCTTACCCGTGTGCAGCTGAGGGTCTTGCCTTACTCGTGTGCCGTGCGGCTGAGGGTCTTGCCTTACCCGTGTGCGGCTGAGGGTCTTGCCTTACTCGTGCGCCGTGCGGCTGAGGGTCTTGCCTTACTCGTGTGCGGCTGAGGGTCTTGCCTTACTCGTGTGCGGCTGAGGGTCTTGCCTTACTCGTGTGCGGCTGAGGGTCTTGCCTTACTCGTGTGCGACTGAGGGTCTTGCCTTACCCGTGTGCGGCTGAGGGTCTTGCCTTACCCGTGTGCGGCTGAGGGTCTTGCCTTACTCGTGTGCCGTGCGGCTGAGGGTCTTGCCTTACCCGTGTGCGGCTGAGGGTCTTGCCTTACTCGTGTGCGGCTGAGGGTCTTGCCTTACTTGTGTGCCATGCGGCTGAGAGTCTTGAGCGAGGCGGTCATGTCTCCCGGTGAGAGTCCGACCAGCAGCCCGTTGTCCTCCACTCCGATCTGGTACACGGCCTCTCCTCGTCCTTCCTGAAGACGCCATTTTAACTGCGTCGCCAAGTGCTCGAAACGGTACGCCGACGGGTTCACCAGCTTCAGCTGAGCACACCAAACTACTGTCACAGGCGGGTGGGTCAGAACCGGGTCAGAACTGGATCAGAACCAGGTCTGAACCAGGTAAGAACTGGGTCAGAACCGGGTCAGAACCAGGTCAGAACTGGGTCAGAACCAGAACTGTTCTAGTCCAGGTTTAGTCCTGTTCTAATCCAGGTTTAGTCCTGGTCTAGTCCAGGTTTAGTCCTAGTCTAGTCCAGGTTTTGTCCTTGTTTAGTCCAGATTTAGTTCTACTTTGTTTCTAATTTAGTTCTAGTTAAATCCTGGTTTAGTTCTAGTTAAATCCTGGTTTAGTCCTGGTTTAGTTCTAGTTAAATCCTGTTTTAGTTCTAGTTAAATCCTGGTTTAGTCCTGGTTTAGTTCTAGTTAAATCCTGTTTTAGTTCTAGTTAAATCCTGGTTTAGTCCTGGTTTAGTTCTAGTTAAATCCTGGTTTAGTCCTGGTTTAGTTCTAGTTAAATCCTGGTTTAGTCCTGGTCCACAGTTGTCTTGAGTTGGCGTAAACTAGATCAAAATGTGGACCATATACAGTCCGGATCTAAGACCAGACCGGGGCTAGCACCGGTCTATAACCGGACTAAAAAGGATGTCAGTTCAGTCCAGATTCTTTCCAGTTTTAGTCTCCTTTTGATCTAAAATGGTTTGGTCCTGGTTTAGACCAGGTCCTGGTTCAGTCCTTGTTGAGTCTGATCCTGAGAGTCAAATGAGATCAAGCTTTTACTAAAAACTGACAAAGGCCGAATTATTTAGTTTTTCAAAATACAGTTTAAGACTATTGTTTACTTTTACTGTTAATACTATTATTATTTTGCAAATGCTTTAATCAAAATAATTTTTAAAAACGTATTTGACAAAGAAATAAACAAAGACTGTTTTACTCAATCTATTTTTAAAAACTCTTTTACTAAAATATTTGTAACTGATTTATTAATGTTTTAAAGTTTCATTAATAAAAGCCTTTAGTATTTCAAGTTGTAAATATTTTTTATAAAACACTTTTGATAAAAGCATTTGTTATTTTTTTTTCTTTTTAAAGACTCCTTTAATTAAAGCTTTACTCCTTTAACTTTGTTTTCTCTCGGGGGCCTCCGTACTTTAGTCCTTTATTAGACCTGTTGGCCTTAACACCGGGTCTGAAGGTTCTCCTAAAGGTTCTCCTGGAGCTAAAGGTTCTCCTGGGTCTAAAGGTTCTCCTGGATCTGAAGGTTCTCCTAAAGGTTCTCCTGGAGCTAAAGGTTCTCCTGGATCTGAAGTAGGGGTGGGCGATATGACGATATAAAACCGTCTTACGATCTCCAAAGCTGACGATGTGTAATTTTTAAGAGATCGTTTTATCACGATCTTATGTATGTCTGTGAAAGCCGCATCAGCGAGGAAACATAGCGCTCGTTTTTCCGACCTTTACTGCACTCGCACGGCATCTGCACGGTATTGGCGAGTGACAGACATGTGGCTTTAAACCAATCAGAGTGGTTGATGCACGTGCATCCCTCCCCCTCCCCATGTTGTTGTTTCACTACAAGCGTGGGTCATGTCGGCGGCGGCTGAGAGTCAGGACTTGGTCTCGAAAAAAAACTCCTCGTCAATAATATGGAACTGGTTTGGCTTCGCACCAAATGACAAAGACCAAAAGAACATAAAGTGTGCAAGGAGAACGTAAAGGCAACTGACGGTAATACTACGAACTTATTCGGCCATTTGAAAAGAAGGCATAAAAAACAGTACGCTGAAAGTCAAGCAGCACAGGCAGCTAAAGCGAAGACCTCAGCACCAGCAGCCGCGTCTGCGCCGAAGCAACACATGCTAACAGATGCGTTTGCTAAATGAACACCTTACGATAGAGGCAGTAAACGCTGGAACACTGTAACTGATGCGGTGACTTTCCACTTAGTTAAAGATATGTGCGCGCTACAAACAGTGGAACGTGTGGGTTTTACGAAGATGTTAAAAGTTTTGGATCAGCGCTATGAGTTGCCGAGCCGAAAGTTTTTTTTCGAACACCGCCATACCGCGCATGCATACAGACCGCCGAAGTAAAGCTGCACAAAAAGTACAGAATGTGCAGTTCTTTGCTACAACAAGTGATCTATGGTCCAGCAGAACATCCGAACCATATTTTGGCCTAACAGTTCACTATATTGACAAATGAGCCAATATGTTATTCTAATGTCATTGCAATTATTTGCACAACTGACTGACTGAGTCTTGATAATTATATCTTTATTGTGATTTTTTTTTTTAGTTGATAGTGTCACATTGCAAGTTTATTTTTTCAAATGTAATAAATTGGCATTTATTCAAAGCTTGTTTTCTTCTTTCAACAAAAACTGCTTCTGTGAGTGGATTTGTTATGCTTTTGTTAAAAATCGTGATAAAATCGAAATCGTGAGTTAAGATTTTAAAAATCGTGATTTTTTATTTTTGCCATATCGCCCAGCCCTAATCTGAAGGTTCTCCTAAAGGTTCTCCTGGAGCTAAAGGTTCTCCTGGATCTGAAGGTTCTCCTAAAGGTTCTCCTCGATCTAAAGGTTCTCCTGGAGCTAAAGGTTCTCCTGGAGCTAAAGGTTCTCCTGGAGCTAAAAGTTCTCCTGGAGCTAAAGGTTCTCCTGGATCTGAAGGTTCTCCTGGATCTAAAGGTTCTAAAAGTTCTCCTGAAGCTAAAGGTTCTCCTGGATCTGAAGGTTTTCCTGGATCTAAAGGTTCTCCTGGATCTAAAGGTTCTCCTGAATCTAAAGGTTCTAAAAGTTCTCCTGGAGCTAAAGGTTCTCATGGATCTGAAGGTTCTCCTGGATCTAAAGGTTCTCCTGGATCTAAAGATTCTCCTGGCTCTAGCGGGTTATATTTGTTATTTTCTGGTGGTGCAGCTGATCCTTCGACCTCTGCACGTTTCAGACGAGACGGTTTCAGACTTGGGTCCTGGACAAACCTTACCTTGTACTCGATGTTTCCCTCTTCAGCCTGAAACACAAAGAACGTTCAAACGGAGTAAATCTGGACGAGCTGTGAAGAGTGACGGCGACACCAGGCAAAGGGTCAAGGCGACTGGAGACGTTTTCCCTTCAATAACAGGTTTTTACGTCTGGTTTGACCCGTTACCGACCGTCACCACAAATCAAGTAATAACAAATACAAAACTGAAACAAACACGTCATTAAAGTCATAATAAATGCAGAAATCGGACGCAAAGAACTCAGATTCACGCACGGTGCCTGGTGAATATTGATTCATCCAGCCCTAGTGTAAAGCGCATATAATTCGATCAGTAATTGTGTCGTTATTAATTGCAGAAGCGTCACGCAGTTTCATAATTAAAAACAGTGCCGTTCTTTCCCCTTTAGATTGAAAGTTACTTGCGGTAGGCTCTATAACAAAACCACTTAAAAACACAATGGCATGTCGAATTAAAATAGAGGCTTTTAAAAAATAAATTTCGTACCAATAATAAAAGTAAACACGTGACTTAACGGTTCCGCCTGAAATCGCTCGGGTTTGAGGGCGTAAACAAACCAGCGTAATGCGTCTACAGCAAGGAATAGAATGTAAAATATTAAAAAATAAATAATAATAAATACATTATAACTTATGCCGAATTATTGCTGGTATGTTCATTCAGCAAGAAACACTTCGAAACGATCAAAAACGTCAAAGCCCTTTCACCAATTTACGAACATAAACTAAAAATGCGTAAATACTGCGTGGGGTTCAGTGTGACGTTGTAATTTCGGGGAGAAACGGCAGCTTAAATTACTTACACGTAATTAATACGGCATTGCGTTTATAAATACCATGTCAGTGACGCTATATTTTAGGACGGATGCAAAAAACAATCGTCCAAAGGGGAATATTCAGGTAAAAGTAGCCGTGTGTCGCTACGCCAGCCGCGGCTAGCCCGGACCCGGTTGGCAGGCGCGTTGCGGTTTTACCTCCGGCGGAAGAAACGGCGGCGGCGCTCGGTTTTTGTTTTTATTCCGTTTTCTGCCTCCGCGTTTTCGTTTCCTCCGTTTGGCCTTCTTTCCGGCTCCGCTCCCGCTGCTGTTGTCCGAGCCCCGGTGCTGCTCGGGCCCGGGGTGCGTGGCGCAGTTTTCGGTCAGGTCCACCATCTTCTCCGGTACCGAGGGCGAGCGGAGACTAGCGGCCGCGGGAGGAGCTCGGAGACGCGGCCATGAGAGGCTCGGGGCCCCGCGGCGGAGCTGGAGCGGTGACCGGGCTCACGGCGGGGTCTGGAGCCGGGGATGGAGCGCCGAGCCCGGGCAGAGGACACCGGAGGGATGCGCTCTCCTCAGCATCACAGGAGGCGCTTCCGGGATGCACTTCAAAATAAAAGCGGCCGTAGTGCCACAGCGGAAATAGAAGTCATGGAAGAAAAAAAAAAACAAAAAAACAGTAGGTGGCGGCATTTACAGTTTTCCGTCTGGTTAACAATTCGAGTTCAAGCACAAAAATCTGCCAGAAAAAAGCAAATTCACAAGAGTAAATAAATAAGAGGCAAATTTGTTGGATTATAAAAACACCACTACCAGAACAGAACGATGGGTGATTCACGTAAACTCTTATAAAACTTATATTGTTTTTACGTTAAAGCTGGTCCAACAGGTCACCACACTTAAAACAGAAAATACTATTCGGCAAATTTTTGTATATTGCCAGTTAACTAGTATCGTTGTATCGTATTTGTATTTCCGTACAAATCTGGTAAATTTGCAAAAAAAAAAAAATTCCAGCAAATTTGCATGTTTAAAAAGTTGCAAATTTACCTTTTTTTCTCATAAATTTGCTAGTTTTTACTAGTTTTAAATTTGCATATTTAAAAACTCATAAACGTGAGTGTTTTTTGTAGCAAATTTGTTACTTTTTTCTGGCAAATTTGCATGTTTAAAATGTTGCAAATTTACAGGCTTTTTTTCTCATAAATTTACTACTTTTTAATAGTAAATTTGCATATTTAAAAAACTCATAAATATGAGTGTTTTTTCTGGTGAATTTGCTACTTTTTTCTGGCAGATTTGCATGTTTAAACTCCAAAATTATAGCTTTTCTTTTCTGTTTTCTTTCGTCACGTGGCCTTAACACTTCGTTTCAGACACTTACGACACATTTCCCTTGTTAGATTTCTGATGTTTGACCTGGATGCTAATCACTAATGCTAATCATTTATGGATTTCCTTTTTTGTTGTTTTTGTTTTAAACTCAAATGCATTCAACACTTGTGCAAACGGCACACATCGTAAATGGAAAGCAGTGGTTTGCAGGTGTAAATAAAGATCATGGATGTATTAAAAGAACTGGATAAGACACGCCCCCTCTGTCCCAGGTTTATTAGTGGCCGAGGTACTGCAGCCTCTTGGAACCAGCCTTTTTCTAAAATGTCACATTATAATCACAGACAGGACTGAATTATTATCAGTATTTAAATAAAATAGAAGGAAATGTTCTTTTCTACCGTTTCTAAAATCACAGAAATTACCGTTTTTATATGAAGTGACGTCACACAAACATGTGCGAGTCACGTGAACGAGCGTCGGACGATACAAACAGAAGCTCGTGGAAAAGGCTCGACTAGAGACACCTGTGAGTTGTATTTTATTTCATTTCAGACGCTTCACGTGTGTCTAACATGAAGAACACAATTACAATCACACAAGCTAACGCTAACACAAAGACCTGCAGCTGCTGGTCGTTCACGTCGCTCAAAGCATCATGGGAGATTGTGGTCACGTGGTGCCCTAAAGCAAAGATGGCCGCCTCCGTATCAGGAAGTAAAGCAAAGATGGCCGCCTCCGTATCAGGAAGTAAAGCAAAGATGGCCGCCTCCGTATCAGGAAGTAAAGCAAAGATGGCCGCCTCCGTATCAGGAAGTAAATGCGGAAGTAAGAAACTTTTTTGGGGTCATGCACCAATGAGCTCAGGCCACAGGGGGGAACAGGGCGCCATTTTGGATTCATCTTCCAGGTTTAATTATAGTTCTATGATAAAGACGGCCAGCGCTCAGGAAGGCACTGTGCCTTTTTTACGCCGTCGGGGGGTTTTCACGTAACGTCGATGCGTTCAAAGACCGCGCGAACATCAACGTTCATCACAGCAGCACCAGGCTCCGCCCACAATGGGATGGTTTTTGTTCATGTCCGATTATTTCATTTTCCAACAGAGGACAAACAGACGCTGGAAAAACATTGTGAATCCAGAACGAAGGCAAAAGTGGAACATCAACTGGGATTAACCTCTTTGCATTTTTGATGAAGAACAATCCAGATTTATGGGTTTTACTGAAAAATACTCGCAGAAATGTTGAGCCCACAATCATTTTTATGTACAGATATATTACATACCATTCTAGAAATAAGATTCTTCTGAAGCTAAAATACAATTTGAAGGCTTTTTTGTTCATCGTTTGTTACAGAAAAGCAAACTAACTGGCCTCTTACTCTGGAAATTCAAACACTTCAGACCAGTAGAATTTAGATCGAACGTGAGAGAATCGTTTGAACTTTTACATTCGCCTTCTGGACGTCACATTTGGGAAAAACGGCAAATTTAATCCTGAGTTTAAACCAGACACAAACAGGAACAAACCAGAACCAACACTTTTTACAACATTTAATTCAACGTCAAAAATTAAACACATATTTTACACCGACAGGATTTACACGAACAGAACCAGGTCCAGTCCAGGTCCAGGGCCAGGGCCAGGGCCAGGGCCAGGGCCAGGTCCAGGTCCAGGGCCAGGGCCAGGGCCAGGGCCAGGGCCAGTCCAGGGCCAGGTCCAGGTTCTAGCTGGTCTCGGTGGTGGAGCTGATCTTAGACAAATCTCCAAAAGAAACTGTGGCAGATCCTCGTTTGGCAGGTTTGACCTGAAAACAGAGTCTGGGTCAAGACCGGACTAAACCAGGACTAAACCAGGACTAAAACAGGTCTAAAGCAGGACTAAGCCAGGACTAAAACAGGTCTAAACCAGGTCTAAAGCGGGACTAAACCAGGTCTAAACCAGGACTAAACCAGGACTAAACCAGGACTAAAACAGGTCTAAAACAGGACTAAACCAGGTCTAAAGCAGGACTAAACCAGGTCTAAACCAGGACTAAACCAGGACTAAAACAGGTCTAAAGCAGGACTAAACCAGGTCTAAACCAGGTCTAAACCAGGACTAAACCAGGTCTAAACCAGGACTAAACCAGGACTAAACCAGGACTAAACCAGGACTAAACCAGGTCTAAACCAGGTCTAAACCAGGACTAAACCAGGACAGACCTGTGAGTCGTGAGGTTTCCAGCCGATCATGTACAGGAGGTCAAAGGTCGCAGGAATAGATCCATCCGGGTTTCCGTACATCTCTGAAACAGAAGGACAGGTGGTCAAGGCCAGGCCCAGGTCTAGACCAGGCCCAGGTCCAGTCCAGGACCAGGACTTGCCTTGGTAGACGGCGGCGGCTGCGAGGATGGAGTCTCGGTGCAGCAGAGACCTTCTGTTCCAGGCGCAGTTACTCTCCCCCATCCCTGAAACCAGGACCAGACTAAGATCAGGACCAGACCAGGACCTGGACCAGGACCAGACCAAGACCAAGTCCAGGACCAAAGACTCAGACAGGACTAAACCAGAACTGAACCAGGACTAATTCTGGAAAGTACAAATTCCCATATTTTCCCATATTCCCTTTTTTTTTTCTTTTTCCAGTTAAATCTGGACTCTAAAGCCCCAAAGGAAAAGTGTAAACTCACATTAAGTTAATCTGAAGTTCATTCTGAAAGTTTGATTTTTATCAAATGGAGGAACTTTTTCAGTTTTTGGTCAAAGGTCAATAATCATTACCTTATGATGCTTTTCATAATCAATAACTACATCAGCAAATGTTTTACTGTGACATTCTTTACCAAAAAACTTTTGAATAAACTCTAACTTTAAAGTCTTAAATCTGCTCTGTTGAACTCTAACTTTAGAGTCTAAAGTCTGTGTAACTCTAACTTTAGAGTCTAAAGTCTGTGTAACTAACTTTAGAGTCTAAAGTCTGTGTAACTCTAACTTTAGAGTCTAAAGTCTGTGTACCTCTAACTTTAGAGTCTAAAGTCTGTGTACCTCTAACTTTAGAGTCTAAAGTCTGTGTAACTCTAACTTTAGAGTCTAAAGTCTGTGTACCTCTAACTTTGTTGAACTCTGAGCTGAGGGCTGTACCTTGCAAGTCCAGGAGCAGGTCCATGATTCCGGGGTAAAGCACCTGCAGCTCGTCAGTGTCCTGCACAAAACACACACTGAAGAGGAGTCCAGGCCTGGTCCTGGGTCAGTCCTGGTCTGGTCCTGGGTCAGTCCTGGTCTGGTCCTGGTCCCGGGTCAGTCCCGGGTCAGTCCTGGTCCTGGGTCAGTCCCAGGTCAGTCCTGGTCCTGGTCTGGTCCTGGTCCCAGGTCAGTCCCGGGTCAGTCCTGGTCCTGGGTCAGTCCAGGCCTGGTCCTGGGTCAGTCCTGGTCCTGGGTCAGTCCTGGTCCTGGGTCAGTCCTGGTCCTGGTCCTGGGTCAGTCCTGGTCTGGTCCTGGTCCTGGTCCTGGGTCAGTCCTGGTCCCGGGTCAGTCCTAGTCCTGATCTGGTCCTGGTCCTGGGTCAGTCCTGGTCCCGGGTCAGTCCCGGTCTTGGTCCTGGTCCCGTGTCAGTCCTGGTCTGGTCCTGGTCCCGGGTCAGTCCCGGGTCAGTCCTGGTCCTGGGTCAGTCCTGGTCTGGTCCTGGTCCTGGTCCCGGCCCTGTCCCGGGTCAGTACCACGGTCAGCAGGGTGAAGCCGGTGCGTCCCAGCAGCTGTCCCAGGTCAGTCCTGGGTCAGTCCTGGTCTGGTCCTGGTCCAGTCCTGGTCCTGGTCCCGGTCTTAGTCCTGGTCCCGGGTCAGAACCACGGTCAGTAGGGTGAAGCCGGTGCGTCCCAGCAGCTGTCCCAGGTCAGTCCCGGGTCAGTCCTGGTCCCGGTCTGGTCCTGGGTCAGTCCTGGTCTGGTCCTGGTCCCGGGTCAGTCCCGGTCTTGGTCCTGGTCCCGGGCCTGTCCCGGGTCAGTACCACGGTCAGCAGGGTGAAGCCGGTGCGTCCCAGCAGCTGTCCCAGGTCAGTCCCGGGTCAGTCCTGGTCCCGGTCTGGTCCTGGGTCAGTCCTGGTCCTGGTCTGGTCCTGGTCCCGGGTCAGTCCCGGTCTTGGTCCCGGTCTTAGTCCTGGTCCCGGGTCAGTACCACGGTCAGCAGGGTGAAGCCGGTGCGTCCCAGCAGCTGTCCCAGGTCAGTCCCGGGTCAGTCCTGGTCTTGGTCCAGTCCTGGTCCCGGGTCAGTCCTGGTCTGGTCTTGGTCCTGTCCCGGGTCAGTACCACGGTCAGCAGGGTGAAGCCGGTGCGTCCCAGCAGCTGTCCCAGGTCGGTGACGGCGGTGAAGGGCGACACGTGGGGGGAGAAGCCGCCCTCGCGCTCCGTCTGCGCGAGCTGCAGAGAGCAGCGCAGCTCGTACAGAGAGTCACCACCAGGGAGCGCCGCCACGAAGGCCCCGTCTGGCTTCAGCACACGCCACACCTGAGGAGAGCCAGAGTCACGCCCACGGGCACAGGCTCCGCCTAGGAGCACAGGCTCCGCCCACCCTCCTGTGGAGTCTAAACAGGGCCTAAACCAGGACTAAACCAGGCCTGTATTAGCTCACCGCTGGCTAAGTGTGTGTAGCTAAGTATTAGCTCATAGTTAGCTCTGTGTTAGCTCACTGATATCTCACCGTTAGCTCAGTGTAAGATCACCATTAGCTCTGTGTTAGTTCAGTGTTAGCTCACCGATAGCTCAGTGTTAGCTCACTTTTAGCTAAGTGTTAGCTCATATTTAGCTCAGTTTTTGCTCATAGTTAGGTCAGTGTTAGCTCCCCGTTAACTAAGTGTATTAGCTAAGTGTTAGCTCATAGTTAGCTCACTGTTAGGTCAGTGTTAACTCACCGTTAACTAAGTGTATTAGCTAAGTGTTAGCTCATAGTTAGCTCACTGTTAGGTCAGTGTTAACTCATCGTTAGCTAAGTATGTTAGCTAAGTGTTAGCTAATAGTTAGCTCAGTTTTAGCTCATAGTTAGCTCAGTGTTAGCTCCTCATTATCTCAGTGTGTTAGCTAAATGTTATCTTATTGCTAGCTTAGTGTAAGCTGTTTCTAAAGGGTTGTATTTGTGTCTAAATGCTAATGCTAATGCTACTGTTTGAGGCATAAAAATAAATGGGCAACTGGCGCTCGGAGCCCATTGTCTGTCGAGGCGATCCTCGTTAAACGTCTGTCAATACTTTTAAGGAACGCAGATGAAACCCCCAGGGGGCGGGCCTAGTGCTCCGCCTGGCCTCTGATTGGCTGTTCCTCACCTGTCGGAGGGCTCCGGGCAGGTCGTTGACCCAGTGCAGGCTGAAACACAAGAGGAAACCTTTACAGCCGGAGTGTGTTCAACAGGAGGAAAAAAGATAAAATAGAAGAAATTTAAAAGAAATGAAAGAAAATTGTGAAAAAATGAATGGGGAAATTATTTTAATGGGTAAATTTGACTTGAAAGTATTTTTAATGTAAAATTACAAAATGGGAACGAATTGAACGATAAAGAAATCGATGAAAACGTGCGCAAATAGATAGTTTGCTTTTTAAATTGTGGAGATTTTTTTTTTTTTTTTAAGAGAATCTTTGTAGAAAAGTGAAAAGAAATGCACAAGAGGAATTGTTAACATAAGAATGAAAGAAGAACAGGTTTGATGTTTGTGCAGCGCGGCGTTCACCTCATGCTGCTCAGGACCAGGTCAAACGTGTCGTCTTTGAACGGCAGGAACTCCTCATCGGCCAAAACACAACGGGACGGGATTCCACTGGGTCTGAGGCGCCTCTGGGAACCAGACAAAGGCCAGGATCAGACCTGGTTAGACCTGGTTTAGTCCTGGTTTAGTCCTGGTTCAGTCCTGGTTCAGTCCTGGTCCAGTCCCGGTCCAGTCCCAGTCCAGTCCCGGTCCAGTCCCGGCCCAGTCCCGGCTCAGTCCCGGCTCAGTCCCGGCCCAGTCCCGGTCCAGTCCCGGTCCAGTCCCAGTCCAGTCCCGGCCCAGTCCCAGTCCAGTCCCGGCTCAGTCCCGGCTCAGTCCCGGCTCAGTCCCGGTCCAGTCCCAGTCCAGTCCCAGTCCAGTTGTGGTCTTTGTTCTCACCAGACAGTTTGAGGAAATGTCGGTCAGATAAAACTGCTCCACCACGTCCTGGAAACAAACACACATCAGACCAGGACCAGGCCCAGGACCAGGGCCAGGGCCAGGGCCAGGGCCAGGGCCAGGACCAGGACCAGGACCAGACCACAGCCAGGGCCAGGGCCAGGGCCAGGGCCAGGACCAGGGCCAGGGCCAGAGCCAGGACCAGGGCCAGGGCCAGGGCCAGGACCAGGACCAGACCACAGCCAGGGCCAGGGCCAGGGCCAGGGCCAGGGCCAGGGCCAGGACCAGGACCAGGGCCAGGGCCAGGGCCAGGGCCAGGACCAGACCAGACCAGGGCCAGGGCCAGACACAGGACTCACTGTGGTCAGGTGATCTGCGATGAAGCTCCGCCCACAGCCCAAGTCCAGAGCCAGAGGGAACGACCTGAGAGAGAGAGGGGGGAGGGAGGGGTAGAGAGGGGGGGAGAGAAAGAGAGGGAGAGAGAGGGAGAGGAGGAGAGAGAGAAAGGGGAGGGGGAGAGGGAGAGTTTAAAGATTAAAAAATGAGGCAAAAGTTGAATTTTTAGGACATTTTCAGTCAGATCTAGTTTACTCAAAAACAAAAAAACAAATACAAAATTCCTTTGTAATTTTTGCATCAAAAATCAAAAGCTTTTTAACTAAGCTGTAAATTTAGACTTGTCTGTTTTTCAAATGTCCCAAAAATATAATACAGTCTAAACCTGGTCTAAACCTGGTCTAAACCCAGTCTAAACCTGGTCTAAACCTGGTCTAAACCCGGTCTAAACCCGGTCCAAACCCTGCCTGAGGACTCACTGACCGGGCCACGTCGTAGACTCGGTCGGCCACTCGACTGCCGACCTGTAAAACACACAGAATCAGACACTTTGACTCCAGACTCTGCACAGCTCTGTTTATAACACAGTTATTACACGTACAATATTATTATTACACTATTACACTATTAATTACACTATTACACTATTACACCATGACACTATGACACTATTATACTATTACACTGTGACACCATGACACCATGACACTATTACACTATTACACCATGACACTATGACACTATTACACTGTGACACTATTACACTGTGACACTATTACACTATTACACTATGACACTATTACACTATTACACTATGACACTATTACACTGTGACACTATTACACTATGACACTATTACACTATGACACTATTACACTATTACACTATGACACTATTACACTATTACACTATTACACCGTGACACCGTGACACCATGACACTATGACACTATGACACCATGACACCATGACACCATGACACTATTACACTATTACACTATTACACTATTACACTACTACACTATTACACTATTACACTATGACACTATGACACTATTACACTATGACACTATTACACTGTGACACTATTACACTGTGACACTATTACACTATTACACTGTGACACTATTACACTGTGACACTATTACACTGTGACACTATGACACTATTACACTATGACACTATTACACTATGACACTATGACACTATTACACTATTACAATTACACTATTACACCGTGACACCGTGACACCGTGACACCGTGACACCGTTACACTATGACACCATGACACTATGACACTATGACACCATGACACCATGACACTATGACACTATGACACTATGACACCATGACACCATGACACCATGACACTATTACACTATTACACTATTACACTATTACACTATTACACTATTACACTGTTACTACAAACTACAAACAGGTTGAACTCTTATTTGGGCAAAACTCTTTTCAGTCACTTTCCAAAGAAACACGGATTATAATTTAAATATAGTTCTGTTTAAAAAAGGGCAATACGTCAAAATCCATCATAGAATCTATTTATTTATCATGAATGTTGTTTTGATATTTGTAAAATATGAAAATTGAGTTTGTAGTAAAAATGGTACAAAAAGAACAAATGTATTTCTGCAGACATTTCACGTTTGTCTGAAAATGACACCTCGATACGTTCAAACACTCGTTTCTGGGCCGAGCGTAGCTGTCAGGGCGCTCTGAAAACGGCCCATGTTGCCGTCGCCGTGGTTACGCTCCACAAACCTCTTCTCGGATGTAATCGAACTGGGCCGCGTCGCTCTGGGCCGCGGCCCACTCCCTCTGACGCCGCTTCATCCCACGATCAAACACGTTCAGGCCCGGCGCCGAGGCCTGGGACGAGCCGGGTCTGGTCCAAGTCTGGGGTCTGGGCCGGGTCTGGGGTCCGGGCCGGGTCTGGGGTCCGGGCCGGGTCTGGGGTCCGGGCCGGGTCCAAGCAGAGAAGCCTCTGACGACAGGAGCGCCGTCTGAGACACAAAAGAACAATCAACAAGCGATTTATCGACTGATCGTGACAAAAAATACTAAAAACTGATAATTGTCAAAAAAACTAATATTATAACCAGGACTAAACCAGGTCTTTACCAGGTTTAAACCAAGTCTAAACCAGGACTGAACCAGGTCTAAACCGGGTCTCACTCAGGACTAAACCAGGACTAAATGAGGTCTCACTCAGGACTAAACCAGGCCGTAACCAGGACTAAACCTGGACTAAAACAGGACAAAACCAGGACTAAACCAGGACTAAACCAGGACTAAACCAGGTCTAAACAAGGGCTAAACCAGGTCTAAACCAGGACTAAACCAGGGCTAAACCAGGACTAAACCAGGGCTAAACCAGGACTAAACCAGGGCTAAACCAGGACTAAACCAGGGCTAAACCAGGACTAAAACAGGTCTAAACCGGGTCTCACTCAGGACTAAACCAGGACTGAACCAGGACTAAACCAGGGTTAAACCTGGACTAAACCTGGACTAAAACAGGACTAAACCAGGACTAAACCAGGACTAAACAAGGGCTAAACCAGGACTAAACAAGGGCTAAACAAGGGCTAAACCAGGACTAAACAAGGGCTAAACCAGGACTAAACCAGGTCTAAACAAGGGCTAAACCAGGTCTAAACTAGGACTAAACATGGGCTAAACCAGGACTAAACAAGGGCTAAACCAGGACTAAACCAGGTCTAAACCAGGACTAAACAAGGGCTAAACCAGGACTAAACAAGGGCTAAACCAGGACTAAACCAGGTCTAAACCAGGACTAAACCAGGACTAAACCAGGTCTAAACCAGGACTAAACAAGGGCTAAACCAGGACTAAACCAGGTCTAAACCAGGTCTAAACCAGGACTAAACCAGGTCTAAACCAGGTCTAAACCAGGACTAAACCAGGACTAAACAAGGACTAAACCAGGACTAAACCAGGGGTAAACCAGGACTAAACAAGGGGTAAACTAGGACTAAACAAGGGCTAAAGCAGGACTAAACATGGGCTAAACCAGGACTAAACAAGGGCTAAACCAGGACTAAACCAGGTCTAAACCAGGACTAAACAAGGGCTAAACCAGGACTAAACAAGGGCTAAACCAGGACTAAACCAGGACTAAACCAGGTCTAAAACAGGACTAAACAAGGGCTAAACCAGGACTAAACCAGGTCTAAACCAGGTCTAAACCAGGACTAAACCAGGGTTAAACCAGGTCTAAACCAGGACTAAAACAGGTCTCACTCAGGACTAAACCAGGTCTAACTCAGGTCTCACTCAGGTCTAAACCAGGACTAACTCAGGACTACACCAGGTCTAACTCAGGACCAGAGCTGCTGCTGTCGCCGCTCAGAGTCACCTGTTTTCCCGCTGAGTCTCTGCTCTATGCCGCTGTGAGAGCTCCGGAGCCTCTGTGGGACCCCCAGGAGCCTCTGCGGGGCCCCCAGGAGCCTGTACGGGGCCCCCAGGAGCCTCTGGACCGGTCCGCAGCTCATACTCCCGGCTCGGTTCGGTTCAGTTCTGTTTCGTCCTGACCTCTTCCGCCATGCTGGTTTTCCTCTGCGCGCTTTGGTTTGTCCCTCAGCTCACTCCGTCCGCTTGAGCGCAAAGGACTGTGGGTAATCCATGAGATAAACACGTGCAGCAGGAAAGTGCGGAAACGCGAGAAAAACACAGGAAAAACACACGAGAAATACACGAGAAATACACGGGATTTGTGCGGATTTTACTGCGGAATAAGCGCTGTTTTCTTTGACATCGAGAACAACGTCAGCGCGAGTTTAACCGAGGTAAACCAGGACTAAACAGGACTAAACCGGGACTAAACCAGGACTAAACCAGGACTAAACCAAGACTAAACCAGGACTAAACCAGGACTAAACCGGACTAAACCAAGTCTAAACCAGGACTAAACCAGGACTAAACCAAGACTAAACCAAGACTAAACCAGGACTAAACCAGGACTAAACCAGGACTAAACCAAGACTAAACCAAGACTAAACCAGGACTAAACCAAGACTAAACCAGGACTAAACCAGGACTAAACCAGGACTAAACCAGGACTAAACCAGGACTAAACCGGACTAAACCGGGACTGAACCGGGACTGAACCGGGACTGAACCGGGACTGAACCGGGACTAAACCAAGACTGAACCGGGACTAAACCAGGACTAAACCAGGACTAAACCAGGACTAAACAAAAACTAAACCGGGACTAAACCAAGACTAAACCGGACTAAACCAGGCCCGAACAAAAACTAAATCAGGACCAAAGCTTACTTAAACCAGGACTAAACAAGAACTTGACCGGAACTAAACCAGGACTAAGCTAGGTCTAAACCAGGTCTAAACCAGGTCTAAACCAGGACTGACCAAGAACTAAACCGGGTCTAAACCAGGTCTAAAGCAGGTGTCTTGTAGGGATGTAGGTACGATGTTATTGTGATCTGAACCTCACGATACGATATGTTTTGCGACATCATGGAGAGGCTCACGATGTTTAGACGAGCTCAAAATGCTGTGTCCATGTTCATGATAACAGACTGACAGTGTAACAGGCTCTTTAACCAATCAATTATTAGGCCGTTGTCATATTATGCTAAATTCTATTGAACATTGTGTACCTGAACTGAACGACTGTTTTTGTGATTTTGGACACTACAAAAATAAATCGAATTGAATGTTTTAGAACCAATAGAAATGATCACACACGGCATCTGTAAAGTGCAATTTTAAAGTTCTTTCAGGAACAACAATAATGACTGCTATGTATTCTGCGATGTACCTTTTTATTTCTTATTAATAATTTCTAGTCAGTAATGCTTCGATCTGACGGAGCGGGCTAAACCATTGTTTTTTGTTGTTGTTTTTTCCCTGTTTTTCATATCGTGACATGACGGTTTACTATCGCGACATCACCAGACAAAATGTTCAGAAACACATGATTCTTTTATCAGTTCGTCAGGTCATATTTCAGTCTTTTGTCAGTTCTCCTGGTTGTGTTTAAACTGTGAACTTTGAGTCTTCGGCCGCCTCTTCCTCTGCCTCAGGTGCAAAGATGGCGTCGCAGAAGCAGCAGCAGCAGCGGCGCGACGTGGACGAGCGTTTCCAGCGCGTCCAGAGAGACCCGCGCTTCTGGGAAATGCCCGAGAAGCAGCGCAAAGTGAAGATCGACCAGCGCTTCAGGTCCATGTTCCACGACGACAGGTTCAAAGTGCGGCAGACGGTGGACAAGCGCGGCCGCCCGGTCCAGCACAGCACCGAGGAGGACCTGAAGAGGTTCTACCAGCTCCAGGACGACGAGGACGAGGAGGACGAGGAGGAGGGCGAGGAGGGCGGGGCTAGACCTGGAGACGCTGCAGAAGGTCAGGCAGGAGTTATACGTTTTGCTTTAAAGGGAACATGTTATTTGAGTTGTTAGCTTTCCTCACTTATTGGTTCCATCAATCTCCAGTTCCTTTTTGAACGGTGTAGATTTTTTGTTTTTGTTTTTATGATAACAGACAAAAGATATTATCTGTCGTACTAGTTTATGTTTCAGCTTGTTTTTAGACTCTGGGGGCCACCGTAGTCTCCTCTGTTTATGGGAAACACTGTTGTCCCGTCATCAAAAACACACCTTTCATTCCCTTCATGCCATTGGTCAGAAAACCCTCTCCCTCTGAGCGTCAAAAACACTCCCTGAACCTCCTCCACGACTGACGTCATTATCTGAGAGTCTTCTGCTGTTTTAAGTCCTTAAATCATCACAAACACGAGCCGCCATTACCCGGGCCGGCCCATCATAAGCAAACCCTGGGCCATGCGGCAAATGCTGGGCCGCAGGGTGGACTCGGAGCTGTGGGCGGAGCCTGGTCACTCTTGGTTCCAGTTTTCATTTGACGTGGACAGACCTCATGAGTGCGGACAGTAGTTCTGGTTATTTTAAGATCCTTGAACAAAGACGTTGATTGTGGTGCAGCGCAGTCAGAGCAAGACACATCGCACTAACGGGATTCAAACCAGCAACAGGACCGTGTACAATGACATTATGCTCCGGGGCAAAGATGATACGGCCCCAGATTGTAGCTATTCAAGCTAATTTCCATCTGCTGTACTGGATAAGGGACGGGAGGAGGACAACGTGCATTATTTACTTTAACAGTTTTCATACATTCTCTGACACTCGATCATTCACTCACACTTCATCGTCATCAATATTATCTTAACATCGAAGTTCATTGCAGACACCAGTACCTTAGAGTTAAGATTACTGTATTAGTTGTTAAAAAAAAAAAATCCTAGAACAATTTACACCTGGTAAAGCTAATACACTTTTAAATAAGTTTATAAAAGGAGCTAAGAGAAGACTATTCTATACTAATTACATAAAACCACATGTACATACATCGAGTAATAGTGTGCAGGTATTTTATTTTATTATAAAGAACAAAGCGTGGTAAAGAGTGGAGCTCCTCAAAGCTCCGGGCTGTTCCTGTAGCTCCTGCAGATGTTGGACGTTGGAGTCGACGCGGTGTTTCCTCGTCAGATTCTGGAGAACGATGAGGGTTTAAGAATGAAGTTAAACACAGACCGTCTGCATTCAGCGAGTCCAGACGGTCTTTGTGTCAGTTCGTCGTTAATTAACTCATTATTTCCGCCGGAGAAGTTCACTGCAGACGGTCGTTTCTCTGCTTCCAAAACGCCTCGGCCTCCTGCGCTGCACAAAAAGAACCATCTGCACAGTGTCCAGTCCAAACTGTTCTTTTTACAGAGTCTGAGAGTTCACGGCCGAAACGGAAGGATTAAGACAAACGACAAACTGCGATGAACTGAACCTGCGGGAAATAAATGTGAGCTTGTTCTAAAAGGCGATGGAGGCCAGCTCAGCTCCTCCAGCCCCTCCGTGGTTGGGTTCTTCTCCGTGAGCTCCTGATGTTCCCAGCTCTCCTTCTCCCTTCAGGGCTCCTCCTTCCTTGACGTCCAGGCTCTGTTCTTTCTCCTTCTTGAGCGTCTCGAGCAGCTCTGCTCTTTCACGACGCACTTTGTCCAGAAGTTCCAGGTTGAAGGAAAAATCTTGCTCGATGGTCTCACAGTATTCCTCCGTTGTTTTCCGCTCCTTCCTCAGAGCCTCATTCTCGCTCTTCTCCTCGAGCAGAAGCTGAGTGTTGTGCTCGCAGCAGTCGCTGAGCTCCAGGATATCCTTCTCTAAGTCCTCTTTCTCCTTGATGGTGGCTTCATGGAGCTTCTTCTCGTCCTGGAGCTGCTTCTTCAGACTGCTGTGGACACTCTTGTGCTCTTCTGCCGTCTGCAGTGCAGCCTGGAGCAGCGTGTACAGGTCCCTGATTTGATGGACCAGGTCCTGGTTGTGTCTCTGCTGTTCCTCCAGAGCGTCGCCCGTTTTCCTGGTAATCTTTGCCACGTGATCCTCAAAATATCTCCTGTCCTGAGCCTGAGTATTCATCAACTCCTCGATTTCTTCTGTCAAGGAGCAGATCTCGACTTTGTCCCTTAAAGCAAAGTCTTGTAGCTTTGCGTTCTTTTCTCGTTCATCCTGCAGCTCTGTCTTCATTTCCCACAGCTTTTCTGACAGTCGAGAGTTGGCCTTTTCCTTCTCCTGCAGTTCTTTTTGTTTTTGCTCATGCTCCACCAGCCTTAGCTCCAACGCCTGGATCTTCAGCTCTTCCGTCGGTTCGGCGTTTTGCTGACGCTCTAATGAAAGGCTCTCCTTCAGAGTTTTGATCAGTTCGAGCTCGCTTTTCTGTTTTCGCTCGTGCTCCGTTAACATTTCCTCCTTTTCTGTCAAACGTTGCTGTAAACCGGCCACAAGGAGGCTTTGCTCTTTCTGAGCCTGAACCAGTTTGAAGTTGTTGGCTTCTTCCAGTTCCAGCTTTTCCCTCAGACGTTCTACGTCTTTGTTCTTGCTCTTCAGGTCCTGCAGTAGCAGACTTTTGCAGACCTGCCCTTGTTTCATTAGTTTACATAAACTGTCCATAGTCTGTTCATTTTCCTCCACGACTTGCTGTAAATGGCACCTGGTGGTTTCCTGCTCCGTTAATTTGAGGCGCGTGATGTGCAGTTCCAGCTCGGTCTGCCTGTGTTTCTCCTCCAGAGCGTCTTTGCTGCTCTGGAGTTCTTTCTGAAGAGAGCGCACCTCTTCTTTCAGCTCCTCACATTTCCGTCTCAGCTCGGCTCGCTCTCGTTTCCCAAAGCCCCACATTTTTGATGCTGTTTGAGTGCGAGGGTTCAACCTGAACAGTGGACAGTGGCTTGTTTGTGTTTGTGTTCGTCTTCTTCTGCTGCCTTCGTCTTCTTCTGCTGCCTTCATCTTCTTCTTCTGTTCGTCTTCTTCTGCTGTTTGTCTTCTTCTGCTGTGTCTTGTGTTGTGACTCTGGCAGTGA
Organism: Rhinogobius similis; assembly: GCA_019453435.1. Taxonomy (NCBI): domain Eukaryota; kingdom Metazoa; phylum Chordata; class Actinopteri; order Gobiiformes; family Gobiidae; genus Rhinogobius; species Rhinogobius similis. Next base: position 2,065,076 of record CM033622.1, read on the forward strand.
TAAGTCAACTTCCACTTTGTGATGTCATCGCTGTGATGTCTGGGCGCCGTTACCGTGGCGACAGTGAGCGCACATCCACAGATTCTAATGAGTCGAGATTAAAGGGGCTGATTTAAAGGTGCTGCTCTGTCATTTCCACAGCTTTGTTTGGTCCGAGCGTCGTTCAGTCAGAGCTGCACAGGAAGAATATGGAACTGTGGTTTTTCTCACGTTTCATGATTGTGACTGTTTGTGATTATGTTTTAATAATAAGATTCTGTTCAAAGTTCACATTTTAAACACGTGTTTGAGTGTTTTTATCTCTTTAAGTGGCTCAGTCTGTTCATTCGTCATATAAAAAGGGATAAGTCCACCGATCGCACATAAATCACAATCAAACTCTTTTCTTCAGATGATGAGGACGGTGACGAGGAAGAGGACTCTGAACCGGACTCTGGACAGGACTCGGACTCTGAGGGGTCCGGCTCCGGTCCGGACTCGGACTCGGATTCAGAGGACTCGGGTCCGGACTTGGCTCGGGGCAAAGGGAACGTGGAGACCAGCTCCGACGAAGACTCCGAGGACGAAGTGGAGGCCATTCTGAGGCGAGAAGAAGAGGAGATCGAACACGACTGGGGCGACCTGTGCAAAGACGCTCCTCGAACCGAGCAGGTGACACTTCTGTTACCGAGTGCGGGCGAGTCTCCGGTGATTCTAGTGATTCTCCGGTGATTCTCCGGTGATTCTAGTGATTCTCCGGTGATTCTCCGGTGATTCTAGTGATTCTCCGGTGATTCTCCGGTGATTCTAGTGATTCTCCGGTGATTCTAGTGATTCTCCGGTGATTCTCCGGTGATTCTAGTGATTCTCCGGTGATTCTCTGGTGATTCTAGTGATTCTCTGGGGATTCTCCGGTGATTCTCCGGTGATTCTCTGGTGATTCTCTGGTGATTCTCCGGTGATTCTCCGGTGATTCTCCGGTGATTCTAGTGATTCTCCGGTGATTCTAGTGATTCTCCGGTGATTCTCCGGTGATTCTAGTGATTCTCCGGTGATTCTCCGGTGATTCTAGTGATTCTCCGGTGATTCTCTGGTGATTCTAGTGATTCTCTGGGGATTCTCCGGTGATTCTCTGGTGATTCTCTGGTGATTCTCCGGTGATTCTCCGGTGATTCTCCGGTGATTCTAGTGATTCTCCGGTGATTCTAGTGATTCTCCGGTGATTCTCCGGTGATTCTCCGGTGATTCTCCGGTGATTCTCCGGTGATTCTAGTGATTCTCCGGTGATTCTCCGGTGATTCTAGTGATTCTCTGGTGATTCTAGTGATTCTCCGGTGATTCTCCGGTGATTCTAGTGATTCTCCGGTGATTCTAGTGATTCTCCGGTGATTCTCCGGTGATTCTAGTGATTCTCTGGTGATTCTCTGGTGATTCTCTGGTGATTCTAGTGATTCTCTGGTGATTCTCTGGTGATTCTCTGGTGATTCTCTGGTGATTCTCTGGTGATTCTAGTGATTCTCTGGTGATTCTCTGGTGATTCTCCGGTGATTCTCCGGTGATTCTAGTGATTCTCTGGGGATTCTCCGGTGATTCTCCGGTGATTCTCTGGTGATTCACGAGCGATTCTCTGGTTATTCTGGTGATTCTCCGGTGATTCTCCGGTGATTCTCCGGTGATTCTCCGGTGATTCTAGTGATTCTCTGGGGATTCTCCGGTGATTCTCTGGTGATTCTCCGGTGATTCTCCGGTGATTCTCGGGTGATTCTCTGATGATTCTCTGATGATTCTCCGGTGATTCTAGTGATTCTCTGGTGATTCTCTGGTGATTCTGGTGATTCTCTGGTGATTCTCCGGTGATTCTCTGGTGATTCACGAGCGATTCTCTGGTTATTCTGGTGATTCTCCGGTGATTCTCGGGTGATTCTCGGGTGATTCTCTGATGATTCTCCGGTGATTCTAGTGATTCTCTGGTGATTCTCTGGTGATTCTCTGGTGATTCTCTGGTGATTCTCCGGTGATTCTAGTGATTCTCTGGTGATTCTCTGGTGATTCTCTGGTGATTCTCTGGTGATTCTCTGGTGATTCTCTGGTGATTCTCTGGTGATTCTCTGGTGATTCTCTGGTGATTCTCTGGTGATTCTCTGGTGATTCTGGTGATTCTCTGGTGATATTACCAGGTGATTCTCCGATTCTGGTGATTCTCGGCGATTCTGGTGATTCTGGTGATTCTCTGGTGATTCTCTGGTGATTCTCGTGATTGATTCTCAGGTGATTCTCAGGTGATTCTCCGGTGATTCTGGTGATTCTCTGGTGATTCTCTGGTGATTCTAGTGATTCTCCGGTGATTCTCCGGTGATTCTCCGGTGATTCTCTGGTGATTCTCCGGTGATTCTCCGGTGATTCTCTGGTGATTCTAGTGATTCTCCGGTGATTCTCCGGTGATTCTCCGGTGATTCTCCGGTGATTCTAGTGATTCTCCGGTGATTCTAGTGATTCTCCGGTGATTCTCGGGTGATTCTGGTGATTCTCCGGTGATTCTCTGGTGATTCTCTGGTGATTCTCCGGTGATTCTCCGGTGATTCTGGTGATTCTCTGGTGATTCTCTGGTGATTCTCTGGTGATTCTCCGGTGATTCTCCGGTGATTCTAGTGATTCTCTGGTGATTCTCCGTGATTCTAGTGATTCTCCGGTGATTCTAGTGATTCTCCGGTGATTCTGATTCTCGGTGATTCTGGTGATTCTAGTGATTCTCGGTGATTCTCTGGTGATTCTAGTGATTCTCTGGTGATTCTGGTGATTCTCTGGTGATTCTGGTGATTCTCTGGTGATTCTCTGGTGATTCTAGTGATTCTAGTGATTCTGATTCTGGTGATTCTCCGGTGATTCTGCGGTGATTCTCTTGTGATTCTAGTGATTCTCCGGTGATTCTCCGGTGATTCTCCGGTGATTCTCCGGTGATTCTCCGGTGATTCTAGTGATTCCCGGTGATTCTCCGGTGATTCTAGTGATTCTAGTGATTCTGGTGATTCTCTGGTGATTCTAGTGATTCTAGTGATTCTCCGGTGATTCTCCGGTGATTCTCAGGTGATTCTCTGGTGATTCTCTTGTGATTCTAGTGATTCTCTGGTGATTCTCTTGAGATTCTCCGGTGATTCTCTTGTGATTCTCCGGTGATTCTCCGGTGATTCTCCGGTGATTCTAGTGATTCTCTGGTGATTCTCCGGTGATTCTCTGGTGATTCTCCGGTGATTCTCCGGTGATTCTCTGATTCTCGGTGATTCTAGTGATTCTCGGGTGATTCTCCGGTGATTCTGGTGATTCTCTGGTGATTCTCCGGTGATTCTCTGGTGATTCTAGTGATTCTAGTGATTCTCCGGTGATTACCTGGTGATTCTCTGGTGATTCTCTGGTGATTCTCCGGTGATTCTCGGTGATTCTCTGGTGATTCTGATTCTGGTGATTCTAGTGATTCTCTGAGTGATTCTCAGGTGATTCTCTGGTGATTCTGGTGATTCTCTGGTGATTCTGGTGATTCTCTGGTGATTCTCTGGTGATTCTCTGGTGATTCTCTGGTGATTCTCTGGTGATTCTCCGGTGATTCTCTGGTGATTCTCTGGTGATTCTCTGGTGATTCTAGTGATTCTCTGTTGATTCTCTGGTGATTCTCCGGTGATTCTCCGGTGATTCTCAGGTGATTCTCGGGTGATTCTCTGGTGATTCTCCGGTGATTCTCCGGTGATTCTCTGGTTATTCTGGTGATTCTCCGGTGATTCTCCGGTGATTCTCCGGTGATTCTCCGGTGATTCTCCGGTGATTCTAGTGATTCTCTGGTGATTCTCAGGTGATTCTATGGTGATTCTCCGGTGATTCTCTGGTGATTCTCTGGTGATTCTCAGGTGATTCTCCGGTGATTCTCCGGTGATTCTAGTGATTCTCTGGTGATTCTGGTGATTCTCTGATTGATTCTGATTCTCGGTGATTCTCTGGTGATTCACGGCGATTCTCTGGTGATTCTAGTGATTCTCTGGTGATTCTCTGGTGATTCTCTGGTGATTCTCTGGTGATTCTCTGGTGATTCTCTGGTGATTCTCTGGTGATTCTCTGGTGATTCTCTGGTGATTCTCTGGTGATTCTCCGGTGATTCTCTGATGATTCTCTGGTGATTCACGAGCGATTCTCTGGTTATTCTGGTGATTCTCCGGCGATTCTCCGGCGATTCTCCGGTGATTCTCTGGTGATTCTCCGGTGATTCTCTGGTGATTCTCCGGTGATTCTCTGGTGATTCTCCGGTGATTCTCTGATGATTCTCCGGTGATTCTCTGGTGATTCTCTGGTGATTCTAGTGATTCTCCGGTGATTCTAGTGATTCTCCGGTGATTCTCCGGTGATTCTCCGGTGATTCTCCGGTGATTCTAGTGATTCTCCGGTGATTCTAGTGATTCTCCGGTGATTCTCCGGTGATTCTAGTGATTCTCCGGTGATTCTCCGGTGATTCTAGTGATTCTCTGGTGATTCTCTGGTGATTCTAGTGATTCTCTGGGGATTCTCCGGTGATTCTCTGGTGATTCTCTGGTGATTCTCTGGTGATTCTAGTGATTCTCTGGTGATTCTCTGGTGATTCTCCGGTGATTCTCCGGTGATTCTAGTGATTCTCTGGGGATTCTCTGGGGATTCTCCGGTGATTCTCCGGTGATTCTCTGGTGATTCACGAGCGATTCTCTGGTTATTCTGGTGATTCTCCGGTGATTCTCCGGTGATTCTCCGGTGATTCTCCGGTGATTCTAGTGATTCTCTGGGGATTCTCCGGTGATTCTCTGGTGATTCTCCGGTGATTCTCCGGTGATTCTCGGGTGATTCTCTGATGATTCTCTGATGATTCTCCGGTGATTCTAGTGATTCTCTGGTGATTCTCTGGTGATTCTGGTGATTCTCTGGTGATTCTCCGGTGATTCTCTGGTGATTCACGAGCGATTCTCTGGTTATTCTGGTGATTCTCCGGTGGATCTCCGGTGATTCTCGGGTGATTCTCTGATGATTCTCCGGTGATTCTAGTGATTCTCTGGTGATTCTCTGGTGATTCTGGTGATTCTCTGGTGATTCTCTGGTGATTCTCTGGTGATTCTCCGGTGATTCTCCGGTGATTCTGGTGATTCTCTGGTGATTCTCTGGTGATTCTCTGGTGATTCTCTGGTGATTCTCTGGTGATTCTCTGGTGATTCTCCGGTGATTCTCCGGTGATTCTCCGGTGATTCTCTGGTGATTCACGAGCGATTCTCTGGTTATTCTGGTGATTCTCCGGCGATTCTCCGGCGATTCTCCGGTGATTCTCTGGTGATTCTCCGGTGATTCTCCGGTGATTCTCTGGTGATTCTAGTGATTCTCCGGTGATTCTAGTGATTCTCCGGTGATTCTCCGGTGAGTCTCCGGTGATTCTCCGGTGATTCTCCGGTGATTCTCCGGTGATTCTAGTGATTCTCTGGTGATTCTAGTGATTCTCCGGTGATTCTCCGGTGATTCTCCGGTGATTCTCCGGTGATTCTCCGGTGATTCTCTGATGATTCTCCGGTGATTCACGAGCGATTCTCTGGTTATTCTGGTGATTCTCCGGTGATTCTCCGGTGATTCTCTGGCGATTTTCCAGTGATTCTCTGATGATTTTCCGGTGATTCTCACCGGCGATTCTCCAGTGATTCTTGATTCTCTGGTCATTTAAATTTCAATTTTATTATTTAAATTTCTAAATGAAAACATGACATGATGAAAAACGTTCGTAATACTTTCATTCATTCATTTTCTACCGCTTATTCCCGTTAGGGGTCGCAGGTGACTGGAGCCTATCCCAGTGACTTTGGGCCTTAGGCGGGGTACACCCTGGACAGTGGACAACTCGTCGCAGCAAACACAGAGACAGAGACAAGGACAGACAACCATTCACTCTCACATTCATTCATTAAGGGACAATTTAAAGTTGTCAATTAACCTCCACAGCCATGTCTTTGGACGGTGGGAGGAGCCAGAGAACCAGAGAGAACCCACGGTAACACGAGGAGAACATGCAGACTCCACCCAGAGAGATCGTGTGATGTTGGGGTGGTTCAGAATTCGAAACCACGATGTTGGGGTGGTCTGGGATTCGAACCCACGATCTCCTTATTGAGAGGCAGAAGCTCTAGCCGCTCTGCCACCGTGCACCCTTTTAGTTCGTTTTATTTTCATTTTGTACAGGAGAAGATTGTTTTAAATTTAAGAGTTGCTGTTTCACCTGCAGCGTCTCACTCGAAGGAAATAAAACTGCAGAACAAAAAACATAAAGAGCAGCGGTGAAACCTGGACTGACGGAGAAATTAAGAGAATTAAAGCTTCCTCAAACACGCACCAATCACACTAAAGATAACTTGACAAGCGAACATTCCATTATGGTTAAAAACTCCTAAAAGTCGACTTTGTGTTACAGGCCTTTCGTCATTTTCTGACAATTGTGTTTTGACGTTTTCGGTGTAAACATTGTCTGATTCTCAGGTTTGGCGTCGTCTGGCCGTCTGTAACATGGACTGGGACCGGATCAAAGCCAAGGACCTGCTCGCCCTGTTCCAGTCCTTCTGCCCTAAAGGGGGCGCTGTGCTCTCTGTCAAGGTCAGTGTGCAGCTTTTAACGTTTTATGACGCCGTCTGATGCAGGGCCGGCCACACTTTTTCTATGGGGACCACATCAGTTCTCCAGACGTGTCCAGGGGCCGACATCCCGGTTTTGCAACTGTTTATGTTAAAATGTGTGCATAAACTTAAACATATTTACGAATTAGTTGTAAAGAAATGTATAATTTATTAAATGTAACCAGAGATCCAAACATTTCTTTTATACAAACCGAATGACAAAGCAACAAGTCAGTTATTTTTGGTCACTTTTCTCTCTCACGTTCCACTTAAATGTGGAAACAACAATCATGTCCAATCTGCTCCTGATGTTTGATTCTTCCATTGAATCCACTTCATCCATAGATTTCTCTGACATTGTTTTCTTCAAATGCATTTTTGTCCCTCGAGACATAAAGATCAGCCTAAAGTAGATCCACACAAACTGTACAATCTGGACTCAACACATTTAGACCAAACAAGGATTTAAGATCAGATTCTGACACATTTATGGAAGTTTGAAGGAGAAAAAATGATTGGTGTAAAACTATAATTTATATTTACAAGAGGTATTAAAACACGGAATAAAGTCAAAATTAGAAAAAAAAAAATTTGAAAATCTTTTGGAGTATCTTGGACCATAAATACCGACTGAGTGCCACTTAAAATTACACCAAGGGCCGAGATTGGCCCGCGGGCCGGACTTTGGACACGCCTGGTCTAATGGGACAAAGAGCTTAAGTCACGGACACTTGGCGACAGATCAGTGTCACCTTTCAGGCTTTTCCTTTGTGTCTGTGTCGTCTGACTTTTTGTTGGTTTTTCTGTCGTCTGAGTTGGTTTTTGTTGTTTTTTGTGTCTTACTTGTTTTTTGTGTTTGAACAGTTGTTTTTTCTGTCGTCTGAGTTGGTTTTTGTTGGTTTTTGTGTTGTCTGAGTTGGTTTTTTTGTTTTTTTTTTCTGTCATCTGAGTTGGTTTTTCTTGGGGTTTTTTGTGTCTGATAAGCTGGTTTTGTATCGTCTGAGTTGTTTTTTTGTTGTTTTTGTGTCATCTGAGTTGTTTCTTGCTTTTTTTTCGTCTGAGTTGTTTTTTTTTGTGTGTGTGTCTGATGAGCTGTTTTTTCTTGTTTTTGTGTCGTCTGAGTTGTTTTTTCTTGTTTTTGTGTGTGATGAGCTGGTTTTTGTGTCATCTGAGTTGTTTTTTGTTGTTTTTGTGCCGTCTGAGTTGGTTTTTGTTGTTTTTGTGTCTGATGAGCTGGTTTTGTTGTTTTTTGTGTCGTCTGAGTTGTTTTTTGTTGTTTTTTGTGTCGTCTGAGTTGGTTTTTTTTGTTGTTTTTGTGTCTGATGAGCTGGTTTTTGTTGTTTTTTTGTGTCGTCTCAGTTGCTTTTTGTTGTTTTTGTGTCTGGTGAGCTGCTTTTGTTGTTTTTTGTGTCGTCTGAGTTGTTTTTTGTTGTTTTTGTGTCTGATGAGCTGGCTGTGTTTCAGATCTTCCTGTCGCACTTCGGTAAAGAGCGTCTGCAGCAGGAGCAGAGCCAGGCGCCGCTGGAGCTCAGGGCTCTGCCGGAGGACTCTGAGGACGACACAGAGGAGGAAAAGTAAGACCAAACTCACTCTCTCCACCTGAAATAAACTCAGCGAACAGCTCCTCCTGGTGGACGATCGCTGCAGGCTTCTCATTTCAGTAACTGCGGAAAGACAAATCCTGTGGTCGTGGAAAAGATGTGAGTGTATGTGAGAATCAAGCTGAGAAAACAACTAAGGAGAATGCAAAACAAAACACGTTGGCTTAAGAAGTGTCCGGCACGTTATTAAAAACTGAAGGAAAGCGGAGAACCATCGCGTTCGTTTGACAAAATCAAACAAGAGAAACAATCTTAAGGAACTCAAGGGATTGGGACTGAAAAGCTGTGCGGCCTTAAATCACTAATCGGTGAAACTAGACCCCAAACAAGGCTCCAGTTCTCTTTTCAGTTTCAGTCTCTCTCTCTGGTCTAACCCCGGTCTCTGGTCTCAGGTCTAACCCGGTCTCAGGTCTAACCCCAGTCTCAGGTCTAACCCCGGTCTCTGGTCTCAGGTCTAACCCCGGTCTCAGGTCTAATCCCGGTCTCTGGTCTCTGGTCTAATCCCGGTCTCTGGTCTCAGGTCTAATCCCGGTCTCTGGTCTCTGGTCTAATCCCGGTCTCTGGTCTCAGGTCTAATCCCGGTCTCAGGTCTAATCCCAGTCTCTGGTCTAATCCCAGTCTCTGGTCTCAGGTCTAATCCCGGTCTCTGGTCTCAGGTCTAACCCCGGTCTCTGGTCTCAGGTCTAACCCCGGTCTCTGGTCTCAGGTCTAACCCCGGTCTCTGGTCTCAGGTCTAACCCCGGTCTCTGGTCTCAGGTCTAACCCCGGTCTCTGGTCTCAGGTCCTACAGGGAGCGCATGCGTCAGTACCAGTTCCGGCGTCTGAAGTATCATTACGCGTTGGTGGAGTGCGATCGTCCCGAGACCGCGGCGCAGATCTACTCCGAGTGCGACGGCTTCGAGTACGAGAGCAGCGGCTCCGTGCTGGACCTCAGGTGAGTGTCCTGCTCACAGGCACAACGGCAGAGTCCCGCTCAAGGGCACAAAAAGCAGATGAAACAGTCAAGAATCGTGTCTCCCCACACGCTGACTTGATGTTGTGATATTTCCACTGATGTTAACAACAAAAAGGTGGCTAAAAGCAACAAAAAGACAACTGCAAGTGACAAAAACAAGATTAAAAGTGACAAAAAACGGGTCAAAAATACGACTAGAAGCAACAAGAAAGAGATCAGATGTGACAAAAACACAACTATTATGTTGTCGAGCCCACATGCTTAGCAAAACAAAGCTAGCAAAGCACGTTAGCATCAGCTGTTTCCTGTTTATCGCTTTGCTAAGACCCAAAAATGCATGACATGAAGAGAGGTTCAAACGTGGCGTAGAGTCTTTGCAGAAGGAAATAAATGCAGAAAAAGCTGAGGACAAACAGGAAGTAGTTTCCTGTTTATGCTAGCTTTAGCCACGTCTCACAGACACAAACATGGAATTATTAAACATTTTTTGTGAATACTAAGTGTCAATCAGTCGAGATTTAGTCTCTTTTAGTTGCGTTTTCGTCACATTTAGTCACTTGTAGTCACTTTTTTTTTTTTTTGTCACTTATAGTTGTGTTTTTGTTGCTTTTAATTTGCGTATTTATCACTTTTAGTTGCAGTTTTGTCCCTGTTAGTCGCTTGTTTTGTAACTTCTAGTCACTTTTTTTGTCAATTTTAGTTGCGTTTTTGTCACCTTTAGTTGTGTTTAGGCTGCTTTTAGTTGCGTTTGTGTCTCTTTCAGTCGCGTTTTTGTCCGTTTCAGTCACTTCTGGTTGTGTTTTGTTGCCTTTTTAAACTCACTTTTAACCACGTCTCAGCCAAACTTGGAATTACTAAACCCTGGCTCCTCATCCGGCTCTTCTGTTTGTGTCTGTTTGTGCGACAGACTTTTGATGTTTGTTTGTTTTTGTGCGACAGACTCTTGATGTTTATTTTTGTGCGACAGACTCTTGATGTTTCTTTTTGTGCGACAGACTCTTGATGTTTGTTTTTGTGACTCTTGATGTTTGTTTTTGAGACTCTTGATGTTTGTTTGTGACTCTTGATGTTTGTTTTTGTGACTCTTGATGTTTGTTTTGGTGACTCTTGATGTTTGTTTTGGTGACTCTTGATGTTTGTTTTAGTGACTCTTGATGTTTGTTTGGTGGGACGTGGCTCATCTTCTGTTTGTGTTGGAGCAGGTTCGTTCCTGACGAGCTGCAGTTTGACGACGAGCCCAAAGACGTTTCCACCGACGTGAACCTGACGTCCTACAGCCCCAACCTGTTCACCTCCACCGCCTCCTCCACCTCCAAGGTCCTGCTCCTGTTCAGTCCTGGTTTAGACCTGGTTTAGTCTTGGTTCAGACCTGGTTTATTCCATGTTCAAACCTGGTTTAGTCCATGTTTAGACCTGGTTTAGACCTGGTTTAGTCCAGGTTTAGACCTGGTTTAGTCCATGTTTAGTCCTGGTTCAGACATGGTTTAGTCCTGGTTCAGACATGGTTTAGTCCATGTTTAGACCTGGTTTAGACCTGGTTCAGATCTGGTTTAGACCTGGTTTAGTCCTGGTTCAGACCTGGTTCAGACCTGGTTTAGACCTGGTTCAGACATGGTTCAGTCCATGTCTAGTCCTGGTTTAGTCCTGGTTCAGACCTGGTTTAGTCCTGGTTCAGACATGGTTCAGTCCATGTTTAGTCCTGGTTCAGACCTGGTTCAGACCTGGTCTCTCTGATCCTCAGGTCCAGTTGACGTGGGATGAGACGGATCACGAGCGAGTCACGGCTCTAAACCGAAAGTTCAACAAAGACGAGCTGCTGAACATGGACTTCAGAGCTTATCTGGCCTCCTCCAGCGAAGAAGAGGAGGAGCAGGAAGGGGCGGAGCCTGAGGAGGAGGGGGAAGGGCCACAGCAGGAAGAGGAGGAGCAGGAGGACAAGGCTCCAGGTCAGAATCGTCTCAGGCTGTGTCTTGTGTTCGTTCAGCTCCCACAGGGGGCGCCATTTTAGTGACTATCCCACTGTCCAGCAGGTAAAAAAGTACTGCACTCAAACTTTCTCACAATGCACCTGGAAAAGTAGTGTCCATCGCTGTTTTGTAGTGTCAGGTTTAAAGGACACAACAGACTGAAGCAGAGCAGTTTAAACCTGAGATTTTGAAGAAAACACTTTAAACAAACTGTTAGCAGCAGGTGCTAGCGATAGCTGCTAGCCTTAGCATGAGCTGTGAACAGGTCCATCCAGGCAAAAAGAATAATCCAGTTCATTTGTAAGTGAGTAAAGTTTATTTACATAGCCCCTTTCACAGACAGGAAGATCACAAAGAGTTAAAATACAGAAAAATAAAACACTTGCAGAGTGATGTTTAAAGGAAAATGATTGTCTTTTTCTTTCAGTTATGAGCCTTTAAACCTGCTCTTGAGTGCGTTAAGTTTGGCATATCATTGAACTAAAACTGTCAAATCTGGCCCTCTGTGAAATAAAGTTGAAAATCCCAGGTTTAAACTCTCAGACTCTTCATGTTTGTTTTTGTGCGACAGACTTTTGATGTTTGTTTGTTTTTGTGCGACAGATTCTTGATGTTTGTTTGTTTTTGTGCGACAGACTCTTGATGTTTGTTTTTGTGCGACAGAAACTCAGAAAATCCCACAGAAAGTGAAACGCAGCGAGCAGCAGATCCTCCGGTACAGAGAGCTCCTGCAGGGCATCAGGGCCAAAGAGGAGCAGAGCCGGGAGAGCCAGGGTGGCATGGAGGTCACGTGGGTCCCAGGTACGAGCCCCGCCCTCATGTCCCGCCCCCGTGTCAGATTAGCTCAGATGCCCTTCCTGCGCAGGTCTGAAGCAGAACGCCGAGCAGAAGCTGAAGAAGCGCCTGGAGTCAGAGATGCTCGGCCCCTGGGACACGTTTCTGCAGAAGAAGAAGGAGAAGAGGAAGGAGAGGAGGAAGGAGAAGAAGAACCAGGTCAGGACCAGGACTAGACCAGGACCAGGACTCGACCAGGACCGGGCCCTGGACCCGGACTGGACCCGGACTGGACCAGGACTAGACCAGGTCTGTTTAAGCTGTGTCTCTCTCAGGACTCGGAGGCTGGACTCAGTGATGATGAACTTCCCTCAGATGTGGATCTGAACGACCCGTTCTTCAAAGAGGAGCTGTGTGCAGCAGGTCTGAGTCTGAAACACGCCTGAAACACCGTAAACACGTGCCTGAAACACACCTGAAACATGTCTGAGACACGTCCGAAACACGCCTGAAACATGCCCGAAACACGCCTGAAACATGCCCGAAACGCACCCGAAACACGCCTGAAACACACATGAAACATGCCTGAAACACGCATGAAACATGCCTGAAACACGTCTGCAACACGTTAGACACACATCAGAAAGATGTCAGAAACAAGCTTGAAATACGCCTGAAACATGCCAGAAACATGTGTGAAACACACCTGAAACATGTTTGAAAAACGTCAGAAAATGCCTGAAATATGTCTGAAACACACGTGAAACATGTTTGAAACACGCCCAAAACACGCCTAAAACACGCCTGAAACACGCTTGACACGCCTGAAACACGTCTGAAACAATGTAATGAATTTGAATTGTTTTCAAGGTTTGGATAGTGCTTGAAAAGGCTTGGATTTTAAACTTGCCAATCTGTGCCGTGCATTCTGACATTAAAGAGCACTAATCGTCTTCAGTCTGTCACGTTTCACGCCAAATGCCCTGAAACGCAGAAGATAACTTCTGATTTACCCAAAACTTACAACAAATCACTCTGAATTCAGTTCTACACATGATCCATCTGGACAGGCGCGTACCGTCATGTTTGAACTGATCAGTCGCAGCGACGCAAAAGCGGAACAAGACGAGAAATCTAGAAATGCAGTCGGCGAAAAGCACCGACGTCTTCCTTGTCCTCAAACGCACAAAGCACTTCTCTGTCACCATTTCAAAAGCAAAATAGTCCCTAAACGTGTTGAAATCGGCCCAAGTGCGACCGCTGGCGCCGCCATGTTTGTTTGGGTTTGTCCCTTGAACTATAATTAGAACATGATTTTTAAAATGGCGCCGTATTTATCCCTATGGCGTGTGAGACGGCCATCTTTGCTTTAGGGGCACCACGTGACCACAATCCCCCATGATGCTTTGAGGGAGCGACACACAGCAGGTTTTTGTGTCTTCAGCTCGTGTGATTGTAATTGTGTTCTTCATGTTCGATCAAACGTGAACGAGTGTGAAATGAAATAAAATACAACGTACAGCTATCGCTGGTCCAGCCTCGTCCACGAGCTTCTGTTTGTATCGTCCCACGTGCTGTTCACGCGGCTCGTTCACGCGGCTCGTCCACGCGGCTCACACATGTTTACAGTGACGTCACTTCATATCATTTCAGTGATTTTAGAAACGGTAAACATTTCCTTCTGTTTTATTTAAACATTGTTAATAATTCAGTCCTGTCTGTGATTACAATGTGCAATGATAGAAAAATGCTGGGCCCAAGAGGCTGCAGTACCTGTACCTTTAAATGACCTGGATAAGCCACGCCCCCTCTATCCGTGTCCCAGATTGATTAGTGGTCATGCGAGGTACTGCAGCCTTTTTCTATAATTGCAGACAGTACTTATTATTATTGGTATTTAATTAAAATAGAAGGAAATGTTCTTTTCTACCGTTTCTAAAATCACCAAAATTACCGTTTTTTATATAAAGTGACGTCACAATAAACGTGTGAGCCGCGAGAACGAGGACGAAACAAACAGAAGCATGTGACATGGTCAGACAGAGACACCTGGGAGCTGTATTTTATTTCATTTCAGACGCTTCACATTTGATCAAACATGAAGAACACAATTAGAATCACACCAGCTAACGCTAATGCTAACACAAAAACTGGAGAGCTGCGTGATTGCTCCCTCAAAGGACCGTTAGGGCTATCCATTAGAGAGACCCTTATGGTCACCCTTTCCCCCGACCGGCCACCAGGTGGCGGGATTTAGGTATCCCTACCGGCCCTCAGGCTACTTTTGCAGGCCACGCCCATGGCTACTTTTCGGACGCTTTGGGGCACCTCGCTGGAGATGATTCAGGCTACTTTGGGCTACTTTTCGGACACTTTGAGGTACCTTGCTGGGGGTGGTTTGGGCTACTTTTTGGACTGTTTGGGCTACTTCACCGGGGCACTTTGGGCTACTTTTCGGACACTTTGGGGTACTTGACCAGGGGCAGTTTGGGCTACTTTTTGGTGACTTTGGGCTACTCTTTGGACACTTTGAGCTGCTTTTTGGGAACTTTGTGCTACTTTCCAGTGGGTACTTTGGGCTACTTTTTGGTCACTTTGGGCTACTTTTTGGACACTTTGGGTTACTTTACCAGGAGGTACTTTGGGCTACATGACTGGTTCACTTTGGGCTAATTTTGGGACACTTTGGGTTACTTGACCAGGAGGACTTTGGGCTGCTTTGGTGCTTTAATAGGTAATTTTTGTCTTAACCATTTCAGGCTACTTTCAGTCAGTTTGGGCTACTTTATTGGTGATTTTTCAGTTTAATGTGTATATTGAGTGGCCCAATAGTCAGTTTGCGCTAGTTTTCATTTTGGGCTACTTAGTCAGTTTGGGCTACTTTAGTCATTTTGGGCTATTTGTCATTTCGGGCTACTTTTAGTCAGTTTGGGCAAGTTTATGAGGGATTTTTCAATTTAATGTGTACATTGAGTGGCCCGATAGTCAGTTTGGGCTAATTTTCATTTCGGGCTACTTTAGGTCAGTTTAGGTAGCCTATCTGAACTTTTATAGTGTCTTTTTTGGCATAATTCACAAACAAAAAGAGCTAGAACATTGATTTTTTAAAAATTATGTCCATAATAACGTGTACATTGAGTGGCGCAAAGATGATTAGCCAAATCCTACATTTAACGGGTGAAAAGGGGTTCAGAAAGGGGTTGAGTAGCCTTAACAGACTTTTAGTGTCCCTTAAGGCATGTGACGGTTAGAATGTGCCCATCCCCCACCCCACTTGACTGGCTAGACCCCTTACTGCAGTCTTCTGCTTGTTCTGGGTAGCCCAAAATGAAATAAAGAAGCCCCAACGGTATATTAATTTTAATTTACACTCTGGGGGTCCTACAAACTATCAGTCTCCAAATTAATGTAGAGGGGTCTCAAAAGAGCCCCCGTGCCAAGTTTGGGGGTCCTGGGGTCAAAGGTCACCGAAAGGAAGCCAATAAGCAAGTATCTTTGCCCGAATGTACATTTTTGTAGCTCATAGTAGCTCAAACTGACCAAAAGTAGCCCTGAATGAAAGTAGCCCAAAGTGTCCAAAAGTAGCCCAAACAGACCCCTGGTCCAGTAGCCCAAAGTGTCCGAATGTGGCCCAAAGTGTCCTAGGAGAAGTAGCCCAATTGACCGAAAAGTAGCCCAAATGGGAGGGGTGGGGCCAGGGGGGCTGCCGGCCAATGGCACGGCGGTCAGCAGGCGGGTTTGCCTGAATTGTTTAAAAGTTGCCACCCCCCCGGAGTCGCGTCCAACCGACAAGCAGTAGCCCGAATTGGGTTCGAGTAGTCCGGGGGAGGGGTCGGCGTCGCGTGGGTGTCGGGGGGGCTGGGGGGTGGTCAGGGGCGTGTCCAACCCAAAAATGAGCCAACATCGCCACCCGGAGCATTATTGCAGTCACTTCAACTCCAGCACCCCTTCCAGGATTTAAGTAGCCCAAAACTAGCTACCATGAGGTCCAAACAGGCTACCCGCGGGCAAAAGTAGCCCGTTCGTAGGTGCCCGCATAAGGATTGAGGGCACTCGGGCTACTCTGCCAGTCATTTTGGGTAGCCCGAAGCAGTCATTTCCGCATCATTGTGGTCACATGGTGCCCCTAAAGCTGGCTGCCTCTGTATCAGGAAGTAACACGGAAGTAAAGAACTTTGTGGAGTCATGAACCACCGAGCACACGCCACAGGGAGGAACAGGGCACCATTTTGGGTTCATCTTACAGGTTTAATTATAGTTCTATGGGTTTGCCCCTTTGACTTCTGCACAAACCACAGTGCAGCGCTGTGACTGGTCCAGCAAACAGTGGGAGGGCATCCAGGTGGATTCTTAAGAGTTTGGTTTACAGTCGTGACATTCTGACACTGCATATTGGAGGAGAAACATTACATTATTTTGTTAAAAGCAGAAGTTCTAGTTAAAATATGTGTAAACGTCTAAACCAGGCTCAAGGCTCAGCTCAGGCTCAAAGTGGGTGCCATGGCCTGAGTACAGGGGTGCCGCGAAAAATCGTGAAGTTCGATGGATTTTATGAATGAAAAAAATGAATAATAATATAGGTAACTATTGATTCAGGAAATAAACATTGCAGAACATTTCGGTAGAACGCTATTTATGTTGTTTTGACAGAAATTCATGCAACAATTTGTTTTAAAGGAGGGCGTGCCGCGCTCTGTCTTTATCTCTCTCCAGAGCGAGAGCAAAGGGGGAGCAAGAACTCACATCAGAGGAGATGGAAACGTTTGTGTGTTTTATCTCCGGCGTTTCACAGTGAGATGTTTTCTGTCCCTCAGACTTGAAGAAGAAGAAGAACCAAAATAAGAAAAAGAGGAGCGCGAGTGACGCAGAAGAAGAGCAGGACGAGGAAGACGAGGAGAAGAAGAGACAGAAGGTAAGAACCAGAGGAGGAAGAGTCCTGGAACAGTCCTGGGCCCTGGTCCCTGGTCTGACCCGGTCTCTCTGTCTCTGGTCCGGTCTCTGGTCCTGTCTCTGTTCCCTGGTCTAACCCGGTCTCTCTGTCTCTGGTCCTGTCTCTGGTCTAACCCGGTCTCTCTGTCTCTGGTCCTGTCTCTGGTCCGGTCTCTCTGTCTCTGGTCCGGTCTCTGGTCCTGTCTCTGGTCCTGTCTCTGGTCTAACCCGGTCTCTCTGTCTCTGGTCCTGTCTCTGGTCCTGTCTCTGGTCCGGTCTGTGGTCTTGTCTCTGGTCCTGTCTCTGTTCCCTGGTCTAACCTGGTCTCTCTGTCTCTGGTCCTGTCTCTGGTCTAACCCGGTCTCTCTGTCTCTGGTCCTGTCTCTGGTCCTGTCTCTGGTCTAACCCGGTCTCTCTGTCTCTGGTCCTGTCTCTGGTCCGGTCTGTGGTCTTGTCTCTGGTCCTGTCTCTGTTCCCTGGTCTAACCCGGTCTCTCTGTCTCTGGTCCTGTCTCTGGTCCTGTCTCTGGTCTAACCCGGTCTCTCTGTCTCTGGTCCTGTCTCTGGTCCGGTCTCTCTGTCTCTGGTCCGGTCTCTGGTCTAACCCGGTCTCTCTGTCTCTGGTCCTGTCTCTGGTCTAACCCGGTCTCTCTGTCTCTGGTCCTGTCTCTGGTCCGGTCTCTCTGTCTCTGGTCCGGTCTCTGGTCCTGTCTCTGGTCCTGTCTCTGGTCTAACCCGGTCTCTCTGTCTCTGGTCCTGTCTCTGGTCCTGTCTCTGGTCTAGGTCTCTCTGTCTCTGGTCCTGTCTCTGGTCCGGTCTGTGGTCTTGTCTCTGGTCCTGTCTCTGTTCCCTGGTCTAACCCGGTCTCTCTGTCTCTGGTCCTGTCTCTGGTCTAACCCGGTCTCTCTGTCTCTGGTCCTGTCTCTGGTCCGGTCTGTGGTCTTGTCTCTGGTCCTGTCTCTGTTCCCTGGTCTAACCCGGTCTCTCTGTCTCTGGTCCTGTCTCTGGTCCTGTCTCTGGTCTAACCCGGTCTCTCTGTCTCTGGTCCTGTCTCTGGTCCGGTCTCTCTGTCTCTGGTCCGGTCTCTGGTCTAACCCGGTCTCTCTGTCTCTGGTCCTGTCTCTGGTCTAACCCGGTCTCTCTGTCTCTGGTCCTGTCTCTGGTCTAACCCGGTCTCTCTGTCTCTGGTCCTGTCTCTGGTCCTGTCTCTGGTCCGGTCTCTGGTCTGGTCTCTGTTCCGGTCTCTGGTCCGGTCCAGGCCCAGATGGAGCTGCTAATGGATGAAGATCCTGACGAGGCGCGGCACAAACACTTCGACTTCGACCGAATCGTGGAGCAACAAAACCTGAGCAAGAACAAGAGAAAGAGACTCAAGAAGTCTGGACTCCAGCCCGAGGAGGACCAGTTCCAGGTGAGGCTCAGTCCTGGTCCAGTCCCACTTTAGACCTGTTTTAGTCCTGGTTTAGTCCCTGTTTTAGACCTGCTCTAGTCCTGTTTTAGACCTGGCCCTGGCCCTGGCCCTGGTCTTGGTCCTGGTCCTGGCCCTGGCCCTGGCCCTGGCCCTGGCCCTGGTCCTGGTCCTGGTCCTGGCTCCTCTGGTCCTGGCCCTGGTCCTGGTCTTGGTCCTGGTGCTGGCTCCTCTGGCCCTGGTCCTGGTCCTGGCCCTGGTCCTAGCCCTGGTCCTGGCTCTGGTCTTGGTCCTGGCCCTGGTCCTGGTCCTGGCCCTGGTCCTGGCTCCTCTGGTCCTGGCCCTGGCCCTGGCCCTGGTCCTGGTCCTGGTCCTGGTTCTGACCCGGTCTCTCCTCAGGTGGATGTGTCCGACCCTCGGTTCCAGGCGGTCTACACCTCGGCTCTGTTTAACCTGGATCCGTCTGATCCGAACTTCAAACGGACCAAAGGCACCGAGCGCCTCCTGCAGGAGAAACATCGCCGCCGTCAGGACACTCGAGGTAAAACAGACTCAGAGGGCGGTCCTGACTGTTAATGCAGCCATCTGTTCAAACACACTTTCTCCTGATGTTTAGCCTCTGAAGCCTCTGATGACTTTATTTACCTCTTAAAGGCCAGAGCGGCACAATTAAACCAAATCCACACAAAAACACATTTTAATGGATGGAATCAGCAAATCACAGACTGCAGTGTTTGAAGTGCAATCATTTCTGCCACAAACAACAAAATGTGTTGTTTGGATTTGAATAAAAACTGCTCACACTGTAGTTTGGATTTGTACAAACATGTTCTGAAACTAGCGACAGTAGAGTGACCAAAACTGATAAAAATGGCAAAAATGTGCCACAAACAACGCGACTCAATGAACCAAAACGTAACTAAAAACGACAAAACACAATTAAAAACGACACAACTCGATTAAAAACCAGCAAAACTCGAATAAAAACGTCAAATCGCAACTGAAAATGACATTAATGTGACGAAACATGACAAAAATGAGACAGACGCGTCTAAAAGTGACAGACGCTACTAAAAACGACAAAACTCAAAAAAGCGACTAAAAACGGCAAAAACGGGATGAAAAGGAACAAAAATTACGACAAAGACGTGACTTAAAGTCGCGACTAAAAATAACAAAAACACGACTAAAGTAGACAAAAACGTGACTAAAAGTGACAAAGACTAAAAACAACAAACATGACAGACATAGCTAAAAACAACAAAACTACTAAAAACAACAAAACGCAACGAAAAGTGACAAAAACTAAAAAAACAAAACTAAAAACAATAAAACTTGACTAAAACAACAAAATGCAACTTAAAGTGACAAAGACGCGGCTAAAAACAACAAAAACGCGTCTAAAAACGTGACTACAAGCAACAGAAACGACAAACAAAAACGACAGACACGACTAAAACCAACAAAATTCGACTAAAAACGATACAATGCAACTAAAAACAAGAAAGGTGACTAAAAGTGACAGACGCAACTAAAAATAACAAAACTTGACTAAAAACTTTAAAGACGATACTAAAAACGTCAAAAATGATAAAAAATTACAAAATGGGACTAAAAACAAAGATGAAAAAATTTGACTAAAGACGTGACTAAAAGCAACAAAATTGAAAAAGATGCGACTAAAAACAACAAAACTAAACTAAAAACGACAAAAACACGACTTAAACTGACAAAAACGACAGACACAACTAAAATTGACAAAATGGGACTAAAAACAAAGACTCAAAACATAAATCACAATCTAATCACAGTCACACTGATCAGAAAAAATCACAATTAGATATTTTTCCTAAATGGTGATTAAAGACGAAA
This sequence comes from Rhinogobius similis, assembly GCA_019453435.1. Classification (NCBI taxonomy): domain Eukaryota; kingdom Metazoa; phylum Chordata; class Actinopteri; order Gobiiformes; family Gobiidae; genus Rhinogobius; species Rhinogobius similis. Next base: position 2,085,213 of record CM033622.1, read on the forward strand.
AATACAAAGTGAACATGAATCCAGATAAAATCCAAATCATGATCTGCCCCAAGAAAATCGTGATACTTTTTTTGCCGTATCACCAGCTCTTACTCAAACTTTAAAGGAACACATTCTGCTGCAGTGACGGTTTCTCTTTTAATCCTGTTCTAACAATGTTCTTCATCAAAAACACACTGGAGTCGCATTCAGCTTCACTCACGCTGTTTTTATGAATGTTTATTAGAAAATCCTCTCCTGAGCGTCAAACACACTTCCTGCTGAACTCCTTGATCTGGGACGTATTTTTAGACATAATTTTTCTGTGAATCGTCTGCTGTTTTTAGTCCTTAAATCATCACAGACTCATTCTGAGAATTTCTGCTTCTAACATTTCAAAACATGAAATGTCAAGAGCGTGTTTAAAGGATAATAACAATATGAAAAATGTAGAATATTTTCCCTTTAATCGTTGCTTCTGGTTCTGTTAAATATGTCTATATTAAATAAACGCTGAGCTCGGGATGATGACGTCACAGAACATTCCTTTAGACCCGGGTCAAATCAATGGAGATTTTAAGACGTTAAATACTAAACGCAGCATTAAAACTCTAACACTGTAGATGGATAAGTGACCAGCAGTTTACCAGGTTCTTCCATGGATCATTTTGGCTCATGTTTAACACACCAGCTGCAAACATGGTGGATTTCCATGGCAACGGCTGTTTTTGGATGTTCTACCCTGAGCTCCATAAATAAATACTCCAGATTCTCACCGATCTGTGAAGTGTGTCGTGGATATTTTCTCAAAGTTTGGCCAAAAATGTTTGAAAACTGCCTTTTCTGTCACAAATCAAACTAACTCCAGCCACTTTGTCACTCACAACCGAAGTCCTACTGGTTGGCACCCCTTCCACTCTCTCAAAATCAAACAGTTTCACAATTTCTATCAATGACTCCACAGTCCTCTCCTCAAGTCAAGAGTCTGGGTGTCATCCTCGACAGCACCCTTTCTTTCCACTCCCACATCAACAACATCACCCGTTCTGCCTATTTCCACCTCCGCAACATCTCTCGTCTCCGCCCTTCTCTCACTCCTCACACCACAGCCATACTTGTCCACAGTCTAGTCACCTCCCGGATCGATTATTGTAACTCTCTCCTCTTTGGTCTCCCCAATAAATCCCTCCAGAAACTGCAGCTTCTCTAAAACTCTGCAGCCCGCATCATCACCAGGACGCCCTCCCACCACCACATCACCCCCATCCTCCAACAACTTCACTGGCTCCCCATAAAACAACGGATTAACTTCAAAATTCTCCTAACCACTTTCAAAGCTATCCATAACCTGGCTCCACCGTACATCTCTGACCTCCTACACATCTCCACTCCCTCTCACTCCCTCCGGTCCTCCTCCTCTCTCCAGCTCTCTGTCCCCTCTCTCTGCTCCTCAGCTCTGGAACTCTCTCCCTCCTGACCTCCGCAACATAGACCTCCTTCCACTTTTCAAATCCAGACTCAAAACTCACCTGTTCAGACAATCATACACCACAGAACTCACTCCAACACCATCATCCAGTTCTGTTTGTGGGTTTTATTCTGTTGTTTTTATTTCTTGTTGTCATGTACAGTGTCCTTGGGTGTTTTGAAACGAGCTAATAAATAAAATTTATTATTATTATTATTATTATCACAGGAGCACAACCTCTGGAGCCAGGGACCGCCTCCTCAGTCTCCGCGGCGACCGTCTCCTCCGTCTCCGCGGCGACCGCCTCCTCCGTCTCCGCGGCAACCGCCTCCTCAAAGAGCCGCCTGGACCCGGGACTGTCGCAGCTCGTCAAGTCCATCAAGTCCAAGACCCAGCAGCACCAGGACCGGAGGAAGAACCGGCCCCAGTGAGGACCGGGCCCCCGGGGACAAAGGGGCCCCCAGGGAGAAAGGGGTCCCAGTGAGGGCTGGGTTTCCAGGGAGAACGGGGCCCCTCTAGTAGAACGGGGGCCTCAGGAAGTACAGGGGCCCCCAAAAAGTGCAAGACTTGGGGGACTCCAAACACTCGGGACTTTTCGGGCCTCGTTTGTCAAGTTCGACTTTCGACGTTGAGTTTGTGATTCATAAAAAGACATTTCGACGTCTGAAAACTCTGAACTGTGTGTTTTCAAACCTGAGGCAGAAAGAGACTTCTGTTGGAGTCCGAGGAGGTGTTTGTCCTCACACTTTGACTCAGGACGAGATCACGACGAGTCAAAGACCAGAAAATGTACCCCCCGAACGGTGACTACGCGGCGCGTTTGTGACGTGAGGAAACCCAACATGTCAGACGGGACGTACATTTAAAGACATCAACGTTAAACTCCTGCTGTAGTTTATTCAAATAAATGTAAGAAAATGTATTACAGGTTTTTCATCATGTCACGTTTTCATGAAGAAATAAGGCATTTTATGTAAAAATGGCCAAAATTTAAATCTGAAAAATGGACAGAACCAGGTTTAAATTTCTCGGTTCTTTTTGTAGCATATTATTTATAAAAGTGTACAGAGGGGATTTGGATTTTTGAGTAAACTAGATCTGACTGAAAATTGTCCTAAAATTTCAAGTTTGTGTGGATCTACTTTAAGGCTGATCTTTATGTCTCGAGGGCCAAAAATGCATTTGAAGAAAACAATGTCAGAGAAATCTATGGATGAAGTAGATTCAATGGAAGAATCAAACATCAGGAGCAGATTGGACACGTTTGTTGTTTCATGAAGTCGATGTTGAGAGAAAACCTTTTCCTGTGGAGTCTGGCTTTAACTGGTTTGGGTCAGGACTTCAAATCAAATCAATTTATTTTTATAATGCCCAAAATCACAACAACAGTTGCCTCGATGGGCCACAGGTAAAAGCAGTTCAGATAACTGTCCCAGAATGCCCCTGTCCTTTGACCCTCCTTCGCGGCAAGGAAAAACCCCATGGGAAAAAGTAGAAACCTCGGGGAGAACCACAGTGAAGGAGAGATCCTACTCCCACGGACGGACAGGCTGCAGATGAACTAGGACTGACATCCACTTGGACTGTGGAGCCAGAACCACTCAAGAGGGAAGGAGGCTGTGAAAGAGTTCCTCCAGGCGGACGAGGAACAGTTCACCCAGTATAGAGAGAGCATTGGAATGGTTCATCTAAAGTAGAAGGAGTTCGTCCAGGCAGACGAGGTGTGGCTAATCCAGTTGTCCAGGCGGGTGGAGCATAGATCGTCCAGTGTAGAGATCGATCCTCCAGACAGGTGGGGGTGGGGGGGTCGTCACTGGAGCAGCCGCCGCAGTGCCTGAAACAGTCTCCACTCCCCGGGGGAAGTGGAGAAAGAGAAACATGTGAACAGCAATGAACAGACTACAGTTGAAGTAATATTAAATATTGTTGATAGGTAAAGTAGGAAGAACCAGAGGATAGTGTTCAAGCTGCCATACTTCCCCCAGCAGAATTGCTCCAAGGGCAGCATAGCTAAAACTGTAGGTTTTTATTTCTGTTCCTAACTGGCCTGACCATAAGCTATTTCAGAGAGGAACGTTTTGAGCCTGGTCTTAAATGTAGAGACTGTGTCGGCCTCTTTTACATGAACAGGGAGCTGGTTCCATAACATAGGAGCTTGGTAGCTAAATGCTCGACCTCCTACTGTGCTTTTAGAGACTCTGGGGACTAACAATAGTCCAGCATTTTGAGAACGAAGAGCTCTGTTTGGATGGTACGCTACTATTGCATCTTTGAGGTAGGATGGGGCCATATTGTTTAAAGCTTTATAAGTCAGGAGGAGGATTTTAAATTTGATTCTAGACTCAACAGGAAGCCAGTGAAGAGACTCTAACACTGGTGAAATATGATCTCTTTTTCTAGTACCTGTTAATAATCTTGCTGCTGCATTTTGAACCAGTTGAAAGCTTCTTATAGAGCTTTTAGGACACGCTGCAAGCAGGGCGTTACAATAGTCTAATCTGGATGTGACAAATGCATGGATAAGTTTTTCGGCATCATCTCTGGGCAGGATTTTTCTAATTTTGGCTATGTTACGCAAATGAAAGTAGGCTGTTTTACAGGCTTGATTTATATGTCCTTTGAACGAGAGATCTTGGTCAAATAGGACCCCAAGGTTTCTTACAGTAGAGCTGGGGGCTACAGTGATATTGTCCAGAGAAACTATCTGGTCGGATAAAGAGTCTCGCAGGTGCTTAGGGCCCAGCAGAATGACCTCGGTTTTTTCAGGGTTAAGGAGCAGATAATTAAGAGTCATCCAAGATTTTATGTCTTTCACGCAGGCACTGAGTCTGTCTACTTGATGGGTCTGATCAGGTTTCATTGATAAATAAAGCTGAGTGTCATCTGCATAGCAGTGGAAGTTAATGCCATGCTTTCTGATGATCATACCTAAGGGCAGCATATAAAGTGTGAACAGAACTGGACCGAGTACTGAACCCTGCGGCACACCGTAGGTCACTTTAGAACATGGGGAAGATCTCTGGTTTACATTAACAAACTGGTACCTTGAAAGAATTGTGATTAAACAGCTTTGTCGCCACCTGCAGGACAATCATTTATTTGAAGTTTTTCAGTCAGGGTTCCGTGCGTACCATAGCACTGAAACTGCACTAGTTAAAGTCACAAATGATCTGTTATTAGCTGCTGATGATGGACAGGTCTCAATCCTGGTTCTGTTGGACCTCAGCGCAGCGTTTGATACCATCGACCACAACATTCTACTGCAGAGGTTAGAATGTGATGTAGGTGTCAGTGGAACCGCCCTTAGCTGGTTTAAATCCTTTTTATCTGATAGGTACCCCTAAGATGACTCTTAATTATCTGCTCCTTAACCCTGAAAAAACCGAGGTCATTCTGCTGGGCCCTAAGCACCTGCGAGACTCTTTATCTGACCAGATAGTTTCTCTGGACAATATCACTGTAGCCCCCAGCTCTACTGTAAGAAACCTTGGGGTCCTATTTGACCAAGATCTCTCGTTCAAAGCACATATAAATCAAGCCTGTAAAACAGCCTACTTTCATTTGCGTAACATAACCAAAATTAGAAAAATCCTGCCCAGAGATGATGCCGAAAAACTCATCCATGCATTTGTCACATCCAGATTAGACTATTGTAACGACCTGCTTATAGCGTGTCCTAAAAGCTCTATAAGAAGCTTTCAACTGGTTCAAAATGCAGCAGCAAGATTATTAACAGGTACTAGAAAAAGAGATCATATTTCACCAGTGTTAGAGTCTCTTCACTGGCTTCCTGTTGAGTTTAGAATCAAATTTAAAATCCTCCTCCTGACTTATAAAGCTTTAAACAATATGGCCCCATCGACCTCAAAGATGCAATAGTAGCGTACCATCCAAACAGAGCTCTTCGTTCTCAAAATGCTGGACTATTGTTAGTCCCCAGAGTCTCTAAAAGCACAGTAGGAGGTCGAGCATTTAGCTACCAAGCTCCTGTGTTATGGAACCAGCTCCCTGTTCATGTAAAAGAGGCCGACACAGTCTCTACGTTTAAGACCAGGCTCAAAACGTTCCTCTTTGAAATAGCTTATGGTCAGGCCAGTTAGGAACAGAAATAAAAACCTACAGTTTTAGCTACGCTGCCCTTGGAGCAATTCTGCTGGGGAAGTATGGCAGCTTGAACACTATCCTCTGGTTCTTCCTACTTTACCTATCAACAATATTTAATATTACTTCAACTGTAGTCTGTTCATTGCTGTTCACATGTTTCTCTTTCTCTCCACTTCCCCCGGGGAGTGGAGACTGTTTCAGGCACTGCGGCGGCTGCTCCAGTGACGACCCCCCCACCCCCAGCTGTCTGGAGGATCGATCTCTACACTGGACGATCTATGCGCCACCCGCCTGGAGGAACTCCCTCAACCCTGGATTAGCCACACCTCGTCTGCCTGGACGAACTCCATCTACTTAGATTAACTGTTCCTCATCTCCTGCTGGAGGATCTCTCTACACTGGGTGGAATGCTCCTCGTCCTCCTGGAGGACCTCTTTAAAGCCACCTCCCTCTTGAGTGGTTCTGGCTCCACAGTCCAAGTGGATGCGTCAGTCCTAGTTCATCTGCAGCCTGTCCGTCCGTGGGAGTAGGATCTCTCCTTCACTGTGGTTCTCCCCGAGGTTTCTACTTTTTCCCATGGGGTTTTTTGTAGTTTTTCCTCGCGAAGGAGGTCAAAGGACAGGGCATTCTGGGACAGTTATCTGAACTGCTTTTACCTGTGGCCCATCGAGGCAACTGTTGTTGTGATTTTGGGCATTATAAAAATAAATTGATTTGATTTGATTTGATTTGATTAGAAATAGGTCTATAGTTTGCCAGTATGTCGGGGTCTAGATTAGGCTTTTTCAAAAGTGGTTTAATCACTGCATATTTGAAGGACTGAGGGACATAACCGCTTTCTAGTGAAGTATTTATTATATTAAGAATGGGATTTATAATTAGGGGGAGAATTTCTTTGAGGAGTCTACTTGGGATTGGGTCTAAAATACAAGTTGATGTTTTGGAGGACATAATGACTGAAGTTATCTCTGCCTGATCAACAGCAGTGAACCATCTAGTATTACTGAAGGATTTGTATGGGACACTAGCTTTGCAGTCTGGGCTTGCTCAGTACTGATAGTGGGAGTCATTTCATTTAGTTTATCTCTAATAGTTGTGATTTTGCTGCTAAAGAATAGAAGAAAGTCATTGCAGCTTAGAGTAACTGGTATTGAGGGTTCTACTGCGCTGTGACAGTTTGTCAGCCTGGCTACAGTGCTGAAGAGAAATCTAGAGTTATTTTTATTTACTTCTATTAAATTTGAATAATATCTGGTTTGAGCCTTACGCAGAGCCTGCTTATAAGACAGAAGGCAAGTTATCCATTCTTTTAGGGATTCTTCTGTGTGGGAGCGGCGTAAGGATCTCTCTAGTTTTCTTCCCCTTTGTTTGTGAGAACGTAGTTCTTCATTGTACCAGGGGGAGGCTCGTTTTGGCCTGATTACTTTCTGTTTAAGTGGAGCTGCAACATCAAGAGCAGATTTTAGAGAGTTGACCATTGAGTCAACAGAGTTATCAATAGCACTGGGACTGGCGCTGTTAACGACAGGATCACGTGACGTAATATTAAATATTGGTTCTATTATTTCTCTGAACTTTAAAATAGATTTTTCAGATATTGTCCTTTTCATTATAGTTTTAGTCTGAGGAGCTGGATAGTCCTTAAGAATAAACTGAAAGGTAATTAGGAAGTGATCTGACATTATTGGGTTTTGGGGGAAGACATTTAGGTCACTAATCTCTATTCCATAAGTTAGAACCAGGTCCAGAGTGTGCTGGTGACTGTGGGTTGGTTTATTTACATTTTGAGTGAAACCAATGCTATCTAATAAGGCGCTAAAGGCATTACTGAGGCAATTATTTTCATTCACATGAATGTTAAAATCCCCAACCACCACAATATTTTCCCAGTCTAATACTAAATTTGATAGGAAGTCAAAGAATTCTGTTAAGAACAGTGAGTAAGGACCGGGAGGTCGATAGATTATTATGAGCAAAACAGCTTTTTGGTTTCTCCAGTTTGGGCAGGTGATTGATAGGATAAGGCTTTCAAATGAGCAAGACTCATTATTAATTTTATTAATTTTAGGACTCAGGAGTAAACTAGAATGTGAGATTACTGCCACCCCACCTCCCCGGCCTGAGCTCCTGGCAGCTTGAAAGTTAACATGACTCTGTGGGGTGGCCTCATTTAATCTGACATAATCATCTTGTTGAAGCCAAGTTTCAGTTAAAGCTAAAAGATCAATATTATAATCGTTAATTAATTCATTAACTAAAAGTGATTTGGAGGAAATTGACCTAATGTTTAGCAATCCACATTTTACGTGCTTATTTATTAGTTTATTTGTATCATGTGTAGGGATTATTTTTATTAAGTTATTTGGTCTGACACCTAAGTTATTTGTGTTTGGATCTGACTTATTGGCGTTATTTACACGAGGGACACGCACAGTCTCTATTTGCTTTGACTCTGAACACTTGATCTGTGACAGCGCGGGCGAGAGCTTAGCGACAGAGAAGAGACTCCACGCTTCTTGCCACGTTTCTGCCGCCGGTAAAATCTGAGGAGGAACGTGTCAAAGTGTCAGAGGAGCACGAAGAGGAGCTGGAGGAAGAGAAGGCAAAGCTGACTCTGTGAACGACCAAGAACAACAAGTGATCCTGACTCTCTGGTCCAGACCGAGGTTCAGCCGTCTCCAGATCCGGTCAGAAAAGAGCAGCGCCACAAACACCACGGGCTAAACCAGGCCCTGAACCAGGTCCCAATCCTGGTCTTAAACCTGGATCTAAACTGGCCTCAGTGAAAGCTCAGACCGAGGACCAAAAGAAGAAAGCAGCGTCCGACGCCAAAGCCACAAAACAAGCTTCAATCATGGGCTTCTTCAACAAGAAATGAGCCTCAGACACTTTATTTAAATAGTGTTTTACAGAATAAAGATGAGAACAGCAAAAGAATGAAGACAAATAAGAGAAGACACCTTTCTTTTTCATATTTGCCCAGCAGCTAATACTGTCCTTTTATCAAATGTTGGATAAAAAGGACTAAAAGAAAAAGTCCAACGGCCAAAGCCGAGTGTTGAAGCTCCTCGAGTAAAAGGACTCAGGACGCAGGTTTCTCCATCACTTTAGTGGACCATTTTACAATTTGGGAGCAATGATTTTTGTTTTTGATAAAGAGAGATGAACAGTTCCTGTCTGTCCATTGACCACTCCCCCGTGTCCCCCTCAGGTCAAGAGTCTGGGTTCATCCTCCACAGTTGTCTGTCATTTCAGTCACACATCAATAACATCACTGGGTTTGTCTATTTCTATCTTCACAACATTGTCCTCCTCCGGCCCTCCCTCACAGTCCACTCTGCTTCTGTCCTCGTCAACAGCCTCTTCACTTCTCGTCTCGACTGCTGTGACTCTCTCCTTTCTGGTCTCCCTCTCAAATCCCTCCATAAACTTCAACTGGTCCAGAATTCAGCTGCTGCATCATCACCAGAACCTCCTCCTCCACATCAGCCCAGTCTTTCAGCAACTGCACTGGCTCCAGCAAACTCAGGATTCATTTCACAAAACTCCTGTGGACCCCTGTCCCCTCTGCCTCGTCTCTGCCTCGTCTCTGTCTCTCTGTCTCTCTGTCCTCTACCTTGTCTCTGTCTCTCTGTCCTCTGCCTCGTCTCTGTCTCTCTGTCCTCTACCTCGTCTCTGTCTCTCTGTCCTCTGCCTCGTCTCTGTCTCTCTCTCCTCTGCCTCGTCTCTGTCTCTCTGTCCTCTGTCTTGTCTCTGTCTCTCTGTCCTCTGCCTCGTCTCTCTGTCCTCTGCCTCGTCTCTGTCTCTCTGTCCTCTGCCTCGTCTCTGTCTCTCTGTCCTCTGCCTCGTCTCTGTCTCTCTGTCCTCTGCCTTGTCTCTGTCTCTCTGTCCTCTGCCTCATCTCTGTCTCTCTGTCCTCTGCCTCGTCTCTGTCTCTCTGTCCTCTGCCTCGTCTCTCTCTCTCTGTCCTCTGCCTCGTCTCTGTCTCTCTGTCCTCTGACTCGTCTCTGTCTCTCTGTCCTCTGCCTCGTCTCTGTCTCTCTGTCCTCTGTCTTGTTACTGATTGTATTTGTCTCTGTCTTTTAATCCTTCATAAAGTGTGCTTGAGTGATAAATCAAATGAATTGTTAACCCTCTTCTTCACATAGTCGTGATCCAAAGCAGACTAAGTCCTGGCTCATGCAGCAGCATCAGTGTGATCCTGTGTAAACTGTGTGTGAGAGAGAGAGGGCTGAGGAGAGTGACAGACACAAGTGTGTTTATGTGTGAGTGTGTCCTACTGTCATGCATCTGCTCTTCACACATTCACTGGATTTATTGCCTTTTTATTGTTGTTAACCTCATTTATTATTGCATTTAGTGTAAATCTGATGTGTTCAAAGCCCTCCTGGTGTTGTGAATGAGCCATGTCTATAAACACTGTGAGACCTGCATCAGACACATGTTCATCTGGTTGTGTTTACTGTCCCTCTTGTCCCTAATATTCATTAAAAGCATCTGCAATAGTTTAGTTCATTTGAGGTTAGATTAATTTGGTAATTTATGTTTTAAATGTTTTAAGCTCTTATTTTGAAAGGCCAGATCCTGAATGATCATGTGACCAGCAACAACCAACCAAGTTGTTCCAGGCCTTTTTCTGTTAAACGAAGGAGATACACAGACAGCACACACAGAGCTGCTGCAGAAAAACACAAAAAGAGCAGAACATAATGAGTCTAAACGTGTATAAAACCCATTTTTAGGAGTTATTAGGTTCACTGTGTAAGTTTTCTAGTTGAGGGCCAGGCACCATAAATATACTCAACAAAACTCTGCAGAGAAGGATACTAATTATAAAGAACAATTAAAGGATTTATGAAGAGAAAAAAGTGTATATATATATATATATATATATATATATATATATATATAGCTGGTAAATGGTTCTGTTAAGCCCTTTACTAAATTATTTTTAGTTGTGTAAGTTTACTATTTTTTTGTTGATTGACCATTAACAAAATGACTGCAAAAAGTTATTTTACACTGAGAATGAAGTATAAGCAACGATTAAATTGAGAACTTGAACAAATAAACTCAATAGTGACTATGAATCCAACTAATACTAAAAGCAATTTTAATTCATAATAGAGGTCTAAAGGAAAGGGTTGAGAACTCAACTTCCTACAACGAAAAGGTAAAGTTTTACTCAAATGTGAACAACACTGGTTCATACTATGGACTACTCCATATTTCCTGTGTAGGTGTTACTTATCTTTGTGAGAGTGGTCCATACCTGAGTGTGTCCAGTGTGCAGTGGGGGTCCTCCTGTAGAGCAGACAGGAGCTTTACTCCTGTGTCTCCTGGATGGTTGTAGCTCAGGTCCAGTTCTCTCAGATGGGAGGGGTTGGACCTCAGAGCTGAGGCCAGAGAAGCACAGCCTTCCTCTGAGACCAGACAACCTGACAGTCTGAGGACACATTATTGTAATCAGTCAATTATTTAGTAACAACACATTCCAAAAAAGAAACATAGCAGGTTATGTGTGTAATATTAGTGAATTAAACCCTCTGACCTGAGCTGTTCCAGTTTACAGTGAGGACTCTTCAGTCCAACAGACAACATCTTCAGCCCTGAGTCCTTCAAGTTGTTGTGACTAAGATCCAGGACTCTCAGACTAGAGGACTGGGAGCTGAGGACTGAGGACAGAGCTTCACAGCTTCTCTCTGACAGGTTACAGCTGCTCAGTCTGGAGACAGAAAACATTGTTTATGTAGAAGTTGAATCAAACCATCCTCTGTTAAACAAAGGTGACTCACAGAGCTTTGTTGGAGGCCTTGACCACTGGCAGCAGCCTCAGGAGAGCCTCCTCTGAAGCACAGTATTTCTTCAGCTCAAACTGGTCCAGATCTTCTTCTGATGACAGTAAGATGAAGGCCAGAGCTGACCACTGAGCAGGAGACAGTCCACCTTCAGACAGACGTCCTGAACTCAGGTACTGTTGGATCTGCTCCACCAGAGAACGCTCATTCAGTTCATTCAGACAGTGGAGCAGGCTGATGCTCCTCTCTGCAGACACATCCTCACTCAGCTTCTTCTTGATGTACTCAGCTGTTTTCTGATTGATCTGGGAGCTACTTCCTGTCTGTGTCAGCAGACCATGTAGAAGGCTCTGATTGGTCGACAGTGAAAGACCCAGGAGGAAGCGGAGGAGCAAGTCCAGGTGTCCATTTGGACTCTGTAAGGCCTGGTCCACAGCTGTCTGGTGAAGATGCTTTAGTTTTCTTTTCCCACTGAATAGTGTAGACTTGTGTGTTTTCTCTGAGAGCAGGTTGGTCCCAGTGTTGATGAAGGTCAGATGGACATGAAGAGCAGCCAGAAACTCCTGCACACTCAGATGGATGAAGCAGTAGACCATGTCCTGGTACAGGCCTGGCTCCTCTCTAAAGACCTGTGTGAACACTCCGGAGTACACTGAGGCTGCTGTAGCGTCCAGCCCACACTCGCTCAGGTCACACTCGTAGAAGATCAGGTTTCCTTTCTGCAGCTGCTCAAAGGCCAGTTTTCCCAGTGACTCCACCATCTTCCTGGTCTCTGGACTCCAGTGTGGGTCTGTCTCGGATCCTCCTTCATACTTGATGTTCATGACTTTGGCCTGAACCACCAGGAAGTGGATGTACATCTGAGTCAGGGTCTTGGGCAGCTCTCCTCTCTCTCTGCTGTTCAACACATGCTCCAGGACTGTGGAGAGGATCCAGCAGAAGACTGGCATGTGGCACATGATGTGGAGGCTTCTGGACGTCTTGATGTGGGAGATGATTGTGCCAGCCTCGTCTCTGAACCTCTTCCTGAAGTACTGCTCCTTCTGCGGGTCGGTGAACCCTCTGACCTCTGTCACCATGGAGATGCACTCAGCAGGGATCTGATTGGTCGCCGCGGGTCGTGTGGTTATCCAGAGGCGAGCGCAGGGAAGCAGGCTCCCCCTGATGAGGTTCACCAGCAGCACGTCCACTGAGACGGACTCTGTGGGGTCAGTCAGGGCCTGGGTTTTGGTGAAGTCCAGAGGAAGTCTGCACTCGTCCAGACCGTCAAAGATGAAGAGCACCTGGAGGTCTTCAAAGCTGCAGAGTTCTGCTTGTGTTTGACTAAAGAAGTGATGAACAAGTGTCACCAAGCTGAAGCTTCTCTCCTTCAGCACATTGAGTGCTCTGAAAGTGAACGGGAACAGCAGCTGTATGTCCTGGTTGGCTTTGCCTTCAGCCCAGTCCAGACTGAACTTCTGAGTGAGCACTGTTTTCCCGATGCCAGCCACTCCCTTTGTCAGCACTGTTCTGATTGGTCCATGTGTGTCAGCTGGGCCTTTAAAGATGTCTTCACATGTGATGGCTGTCTCTGCTGGACCTGGTTTCCTGGAGGCTGTTTCCATGTGTCTGACCTCATGTTCCTGGTTGACCTCTGAAGGCCCTCCCTCTGTGATGTAGAGCTCTGTGTAGATCTTCTTCAGAGGGGTGGGGTTTCCTGCTTTAGCGATGCCCTCAAACACACACTCAAACTTCTGCTGCAGGTCTGACTTCAGTTTACGCTGACGAAGGAGAGAACAACTCCCTGAATGAAGACAAAAGACACAGCCCTGAGTCTCAGAGAAGATAAAATGACTGTGAGCACCTTGTTAAATGTTTGAAATGGTCCTACTGCTCCACAGATGCTCAGCCAGCTCCTTCTGCTTCATCCTTCTCAGGAAGTTCAGTGTGATCTTCAGAACAGCCTCACTGCTGCTCCTCTGCTCTTCATCCTCATCCTTCAGAGGCTCTGAGCATTCTGGGTAATCTGTACTCAGAACCTTGTGGAGCTTCTGCAGCTCCTTCTGGACAAAAGTGAAGATGTCCTCCTCCAGAAGCTGAACAGACACATTATAAACAACACAAATACAGTCAGTGTCAGATCTGTGTGAAACAAGTTCTCGTTCATCTGAACATTTACAAACTTTAGTGAATGACAGACCTTAAATATGGAGTCCAGCTGTGTCTGATGGAGCTGACCTCTGGAGACCTCTGGACCTTCTCTCATGCTGCAAAGAGAGGATTTAAAATGGTCAGATTATGTAAATATATATGTTAAATATTATCTTATGTTCAACACCAGTGGGGGAAAGTAACGAGGTACAAAAGTAAAAGTACTGTAAATGGTAAATGGTCACATTTATATAGCGCTTTTCTACCTTTTTTAAGGCACTCAAAGCGCTTTACATCAAGGAACCAGTCACCCATCCACTCACACATTCATACACCAGTGTACGCAGACACTGGGGGCCAGGTGGGTTAAGTGTCCTGCCCAAGGACACAACGGCATTATTCATCTGAAGGAGCTGAAATCGCACCACCAACCTGCGGGTCAGAGGATCTGACCACTACTCCATGTCTGGAGTGGGATTCGAACTGCCGACCTTCGGATCAGAAGGCGCCCACTCTACCTACTGCGCTACTGCCGCTGTACTTACAGTGGATACTTGTTACTTTTACTTCAATCCATTTTTTCACTGAAAAGTAGTAAGTACTTTTCATTTGTTTAAGGGGTTATTCTTATCATGTTGATGGTGATGTTCTGCCTGAAGTTTCAAATTCAACAAGTAAAAACAATATTCTTATACAATTAAATAGATTAATTTGAATAAACCGTTGACCAAAATGACGCACAATTCTTCACCATTTAATGCCATTTAACTTCCTGTTACTGAAGCGTGCAGACGCTTTTCCTTGCTGCTCCTGCTTGCTACAGCTGTTTTCTTATTTATTTTGCTTTTAAATCAATTTTTTTCCTCTATAAATCTTGGATTATGACTTTTCGAAGGAAACCAAGGATTTTAAGCCATTTTTAACAAACTATCTGACGAGCCAGCGACATGTCCGGGGAGAGAAGTCAAACAAACTCTTGTGAACGCTGTCGGAAATATCAACATGAAATAATTGAGCTACAAGCACGGATATTCGCTCTAGAATCTGAAAAAGGACTTCACGATACAATGCCAGTGTCACCGAGGGGTAAGAAGTCTACATATCTTTCAAGAAAAGCTACTTTCAACTTAAACCGGAGCGACTCTGTGTCTTTCCCAAAACTGGGTAAAGACCAGCCGGCTGCATCTTGGGTCAAACTCGTTGCAAAACCAAAACGATGCAAAGCTAATGTAAAGTCGCCTGCTATACAGCTTACAAACAGATTTTTGCCACTATCAGAGACTGAATTTACAGAACGAGAAAACTGTAGCCACCAAGATGGTGATAAAAAGCAGCAGAAAGACAGACAGTCTGTGCCAAACGTCAAGGACAGTGACACACTTTTGATAGGAGACGGTGCTATCAGTGGAGTCGTACATGGAAGAATGAAAACATGCAGCTTCCCCAGCAGCACAGTTTCTGAGATTACGTCACTGCTTCCCAGAGTACTGTCCACACACAGAGGAGTTAAACAGCTGATTGTACATGTGGGTGCAGTGGACATCCGAAAGGAGCAGACTGAAGTTTTGAAAAAATACTTCATGAAGTTATTTGAGGAGCTTGATAAAGTAGAAATCAAGACATTCATCAGTGGACCTCTTCCAAATATTGACAGGAAGATCAACAAGTTTAGCCGGCTGCTACAATTGAACACTTGGCTGTCCAAAGAGTGTGCACCTAGAGGATTGCACTACATTGAGAACTTCTATCTGTTCTGGAAACGAGAGGACCTGTTCAAGGGAAGGGGCCCACATCTGTGCAGAGGTGGAGTGAGGGCGCTGACAGAGAACCTCCTCCACGCTCTCAGGCATCAGAATGGCCATGGACAGGGTCGTGAACAGATAGTTCGAGAAGAGAGGAATGAGAGAAGAACTCCGGATCAATCAGCCAGAGACCAAGTCAATGCTTCAACATCAGCAGTAACAAAACAGCCGACTCCACACAAGGATTTATCAACAGCAGCTCCACCTGGCCCAGCAAAGGATTCAGCTCCAGCTGCTCCAAAATCACCTACACTGCCTGCAATAAATAAGTCATCAGCTGCAGCACCACAACGATCTCCTCCACCGCCCTTGAAGGGCTCAAGCTCAACATCCGTCCCCCCTCCCTCGGGGTCCTCATCACAGGCCATGGACCGGTCAGTGACAGGCCCAGCAGCTGCCCTGTCACCACCCCTACCCTCAGACCAGTCCTGGGTCCCCCCTGCAACATCTACTCCCACTCAATCATCACTCTCCTTTTCATCTCCACCTTCACCCAGGGACCTTCCCAACCATCTTGAAAGTCTGATCAAATCAGGAGTAAAGATGGTTCCACTCACACCTAATTTAGCAAGATCAAGAGTTCTGATGTCAACAATGATGAACTCTTCCCCGTACAAATCTGTGCCCCCCATACCACCCAGGAGCTTCAACTCTCCTGCTTCACCAAAAAAACAACCTGCACCTCCACCCCCTCGCCTTTCACCTGGTCCATCACACAAAGCCCCCCCAGCTCTCCCCACTCAGCCTTTGCCCAAACTTCCTCCAGGTCTCCCCCTTCGCCGCCCTCCCCCACCTCCCCCCAGAACTGTTATCTCCCATAGCTAGGATGCAGTGGGTCTCAGCGTTGCCGGGACTTATGGTCATGAAAATGGTCAAACAAACCCGGGGCCCTGTGTTATATCTGTAGTCACATCACACAGACTGGAGAACAGAAGGACAGCAAGACTGTCCAATCTTAGAAATTTAATTCATATTCCCTGTGAAAAGATAACGTCCAGTCACACTGAAACCAATCTGAAACTTGCTGTGCTTAATGTCAGATCATTATGTAACAAATCACTTTTAATTAATGATTTTATATCTTCTTATAATCTTGATTTTATGTTTTTAACTGAAACTTGGATTGACAAAAACAGGGGGGATGTAGTTATAATAAAAGCGACTCCACCGAGCTTCAAGTTTGAATCTGAAACACGCGAAAACAAAAAGGGTGAAGGTGTCTGTGCAGTTTTTAGAGATAAAATAGTTACCCAGAGGTTGTCTTTTGGGGTGTTTTCATCATTTGAGTGTTTGTCTTTTAAAATGGAGCTAAAACAGTCTCTCTCCATACTCTACATTGTCCTGTACAAGCCTCCCCAGCACTGCCAAGGTTTTATTGATGATTTTACTGAGATGCTTTCAGTTGTATGCACAGACTTTGACGGTTTGGTCGTTACAGGTGATTTCAATGTTCATGTGGATAATGTTTGCGACAGAAACGCTAAAGAGCTTGATGCTGTCCTTGAAACCTTTGGTCTTACTCAGCATGTGAGTGGCCCCACTCACAGCAGAGGACACACTCTGGACCTGCTAACTACAAAAGGGGTTAATATTTCAAACATCAGTGTGGTCGATGTGGCACTGTCTGATCATTTCTGTGTTTTCTTTGACCTGTCTGTTATTCCCAAATCACCGACTGGTCCTGCAGTTGTTCGGAGGAGACACATAAATGACAGCACAAGTGCACTCTTCATGGAAATGATAAACTTTGAAAATCCATCATGTTCAAATGTTGACGACTTTTTAAATTCTGTTACATCTAATATCTTGAATGTTCTGGACACCATTGCTCCTATGAAGGTTAAAATGGTTAAAAATAAGCAGAAGGCGCCCCCTGGAGGAATAATGAGACAGTCAGGTCACAGAAAAGGGAGTGCCGCAGGGCTGAGCGAAAATGGCGCAAGTCAAAGCTCCAGATTCATAAAGAGATTTATAGAGAAAGGTTGTACATGTACAACCTCATTTTATGTAAAACAAGGGAAGGATTTTTTTCTGAAATAATAAAAAATTGCAGTAATAACTCGCGCGCTCTGTTTGCAACAGTAAACAGACTAACAAATCCTCCATTTCTGCTGCCATTAGAACTAATTTCCACAGCTAAGTGCAATGAGTTTGCAGTATTCTTTAATAACAAGGTGCAGGGCATTAAAAATGCCATAAATTCCACAGTGCAAATAATAACTTTAAAACCACCTACACATTTAGAGCTGACTCAGTTTGCACCTGTAACTGACAAAACTGTCCAAGAGATCATCACCAGTCTGAGTTCTTCTACATGCTGCCTCCATGTGTTACCCACCAGATTTCTAAAGTCTGTTCTGAGCACTTTGTTAACACCACTCACTCACATAGATAACATGTCGCTTCAATCTGGAACATTCCCAAGGGCCTTGAAAACTGCGGTCATTAAGCCTCTCCTAAAGAAGAGCAGTCTTGATTCCTCAGTACTGAAAAATTATCGGCCCATCTCAAATCTGCCATTTTTAGGCAAAGTCCTCGAAAAGGTTGTTTACCAACAGCTCATTGATTTCCTCTTTATAAACAACTCATTTGATGTTTTCCAGTCAGGTTTTAGACCTCATCACAGCACTGAGACTGCTCTTATCAAGGTGACAAATGACATCCGCCTGAACACTGACGCGGGCAAAGCCTCAGTCTTAATTCTGTTAGATCTGAGCGCTGCTTTTGACACTGTCGATCATGGGATCCTCCTACAGAGACTAGAGGACTGGGTGGGCATCACTGGCACTGCCCTAAATTGGTTGAAGTCCTACCTTGAGGACAGAGAGTACTTTGTTGAGATTGGTAACTGTGTCTCAGACCACGTGAGCTTGACCTGTGGGGTGCCCCAAGGGTCAATCCTGGGACCCCTTCTGTTCAACCTCTATATGCTGCCCTTAGGTCAATTGATACGCAGCACAAATGTGTCTTATCACAACTACGCAGACGACACTGAGATCTATATCTCACTGACGGCAGGTGAATATGGACCAGTGGATTCACTCTGTCACTGCATCCAACAGATCAGCGTGTAGATGCAAAACAATTTTCTTCAGCTAAACTCAGACAAGACTGAAATCATCGTCTTTGGCAGAAACAGAGAGAAAGTGTCAGCAGTCACCTCCAGTCTCTCGCTCTAAAACCGACAAATCAAGTTAGAAATCTGGGGGTAATAATGGACCCAGACCTGAACTTTAACAGCCACATCAAATCAATAACATCAACAGCCTTTTACCACCTAAAAAACATTGCCAAAATTAAAGGTATAGTGTCTAAACCAGACTTGGAGAGACTTATCCTGCATTTGTCTCCAGTAGGTTAGACTACTGCAACGGCCTGTTCACTGGCGTCTCCAAACGAGCTGTAAAACAGCTGCAGTACATCTGAGCTGCTGCTCGGGTCCTGAGAAGAAGCAGGAAGTACGATCACATTAGTTCTGTGCTCAGGTCTCTGCACTGGCTTCCAGTGGCTCAGAGAATTGACTTTAAAGCAGCTCTGCTTGTGTTCAAGTCTCTCCACGGCCAAGCACCAAAGTACATCTCTGACATGTGAGTGTCATATGAACCATCTCGCACTCTGAGGACCTCAGGGACAGGCCTCCTGCAGGTGCCTAGAGTCAGGACTAAACATGGGGAATCAGCATTTCAGTTTTTTGCAGCTAAAATCTGGAACAGTCTCCCTGAAGATGTGAGACAGGCCTCCACTCTGACAATGTTTAAATCCAGGATAAAAACAGTTCTCTTTAGACATGCATACGACTGAAAGATCTCTCTGCACTCTTCTCTTTTAAAGCACTTTATTTTAAAATGATTTTAAAATGATTCTGTGTGTCTTTTTGTGTTTTGTGATTTTAATGCAACTTTTCCTGTTTATGTAAAGCACTTTGAATTGCCCTGTGTACGAATTGTGCTCTACAAATAAACTTGCCTTGCCTTGCCTATGTAAAACTGGCCTCATTATCTGAGTAACAGACATTTGGCCGGTTCAATCACCGCTAACAGTTTAAATATTTTTTTTATAGGGAGGGTTTGGAGCTGAATGACCTGACTTCACTTTTACATTTCTACATTGTTTTCATAAACCTTTAAACATTAACAATACATTATACATGGTAAGTGTGGCTGAGGGGGGGCAAAATACTAAAACAATATCGAGCCAAACGAAAAATAGGCTAAGCGTTAGCGCTGCAGTTAGCATAAGTAAGCTAATTACAATTTTCAACAAAATACACCAAATTACAATAGTTTAGCTTAGAGTAACGATTTTTACAGCATAACTAGTCGTCTATAGACTTCATATGAGTCCGTTTATATGTTTGGCGAGACTGTACCAACCTGAAATAAAACAAAAGAGACGGAGACATAAGTTTGTCTGTCGTCTTGGCTTTCTGCTGCTGCCAATTAACAGGAAGCAGAGGCCAGCGTCCAGCGTTCAAGCCGTCTCACTGCCACCATGTGGTGAATATCGGTATTACAAGAGTCCCCTTTTCTCAAAACAAAACACCACCACTATATTCAACATCACATGAAATAAAACTATGTGAGCTCACATTGTGGGCGTCACATCTGCTCCACATACTTTTTACTCTTAAAGTACATTTTCAAACACGTTTACTTGAGTAGATGTTTTATGTGATACTTGTACTTTTACTTGAGTAATTTTTTTGCACACTTATCTGTACTTTTACTTGAGTAAAACTGAATACTTCTTCCACCGCTGGTCAACACTTCTGAGAACTCACGGCTCTGAGGCAAAATCAGGGGGAAGTCCCTTGGACCAGTCACTCCTGAGGGACTCACAGCTGGGACCAGGTTCAGACGGAGGATGTTTCTGGTGGATCCTGAGACACAGAAGAAAACACACTTCAGTAAAACACATGGGACTGTTATGACTCAGGTCAGAGAAGCACAACTTTCAATTATTATTTCTGTCATTTTCAGTCTACATTCATTCCATTGTTAACACCTTTGTATTTTACACTTAATAGTTTTTCTTTAACATGTCCTGTCCTCCAGGGGGAGCTCTGACACTGACACTGAATGATGTTTAACCAGTTCATGTTAATAATCCTTCAGTGTTTGTAGAAAAGTTTTCAAAGGTGGTCATTATGTTTAAATTGAGACATTTGGATGTCAATATCAATAAATCTTCAACTTTCCAAACAACTAGTTTTAAATTATTTTCTACAATGGACCTCTCCAAGACAAATGAAGGAAAACACCAAATTAATCTCTCAAAGTCAAAATAGAGGTTTGTGAGTCTGACTAACCGTTGGTCAGGCTTGTTTTTAAACTTTATCCATCGTCCCATAGAGTGTTCACTTCCCAGCGCCGCCCTGCTGGTGGAGGGAGGGGCTGCGTCCTCTCTGTGCTCTCTCTGATCCATGCTCAGTCCAGAGTCCTACAGAATGACATCACACTGTTTAGCCCCGCCCACTGGTCACATGGTTTATTGTTGATCTATTTCTACATAATCTTAAATCTGAAATATTGTCCTGCTTCTATAAACAGTCACTACACGACTCTGAAATAAGTCTGTGCATGTAGTTTGTTCTGGTTGGATGTGTGCGCTGATCTGTCACATAAAACAAAAGGACAAACAAATGAACAGGTGGATGACTTTTCCTTATATTTGAAATGAAAACAAACACAATAAAAGCCCCATGAGCTTGTTGTGTGCCGTCTGCAGTTTAGTCCAGTGTTTCATCTCATGGAGCCTCAAGAAAACACATTCACATCAAACTGGAAGAAATGATTCAAACTGGACTAAAAGCTGTTACAAATTCAGTCTAAACCAAAAGGAGCAAAACAGGAACATTTATTTGAGCTCCATTTATTTGGGTTTAGAGTCCCACACTGCCTCCTACAGACATAAGTCAAGCTCTACACTCAAATTATAAAACATCCACTGAAATCAGACAATTATGAGGGAAAAAAGGAAAATAATGAATTAAATAGTGAATGATTAAATCTGAAAAAGTAAAACATATCAATATGTCAATTATCTAAATAGAACTACAACAATCAAATTAACTAAATGCACAAAAAATCTTAAAAAAAAAAGGCAAAGTAAGTTAAACGTGAAATATATTAATTCACACAAATAGTAAATAAGTGAATTAAGAACACAAACAGTAATTATTAGTTAAATAAAATGTAAGTTGTGTTTAAACTAATGACATAACAAGGCCTAGAACCAGGACATAAACCAGGACTAACTCTGGCCTAAATAAATCTGTATCAAACCAGGACTAAACCGGGACTAAACCAGGACTAAACCAGGACTAAAGCAGGACTAATCCAGGACTAAACCAGGACTAAACCAGGACTAAACCGGGACTAAACCAGGACTAAACCAGGACTAAACCAGGACTAAACCAGGACTAAAGCAGGACTAATCCAGGACTAAACCAGGACTAAACCAGGACTAAACCAGGACTAAACCAGGTCTAAACCAGGACTAAACCCAGTGTTGAATCAAATCAAATTCATAAAACCTGAGCCGATCCAAAGAGTCCCAGATAAAAGTGTGCGGCTGAAGCTAGAACTATAATTAAACCAGGGTCTGATGTTACAGGTTTGTTTGTGTGTTCTTTCTGGAGCGACTCAGAGCCGCTCCTCTATTGGCTGCGGTCCAGGTGGGCGGGGCTTCAGGAGTAGAGGGTCTTTTATCCACACTTACTGTTCAGCCAAATTCTTTGTTTCAAACCAGATTTGTGACATCAAAGGTGCTGTTTTTAAGTCCATAAATCATCACCAGATTCAATGGGAGCATTTGTGCCTGGAATCACATTCATTACACTGTGTTCTTACATTAAAGGGTTTATGGAGTTCCAGGTGGATCACGTCAAGGATTGGTCCAGCCTCATTTTTAAAGTAAGACCATTTACAGTAAAAACTTAACAGAAGAAGCACAAAACAAACAGAGATGGAGCAGGGGAAGAAGGAGGGGCGCCAGGGGCTGTTTGAAACAAAAAGATTTCAAAATGTTCTTTGGTTTTTATTGCTTTGGGGTGAGATGAGTGTTGACTTAGTCTGTACTGATCTATTTCGTTTTGGAAAATTAGGAATAGTGTTTTGTTTTGTTTTAATATATAATTGTTGCTTTGTGTTTATGGAATCAGAGTAACAGAAGATTGATAGTGAAGAATGTTTGTTTTATTGTACAAACCAAAGACTGTATCTGCGGCTGAATCTTACAAACTGTTTCTCACGTAGATCAGATTTCTTATGCGCTTATGTCAGCGCTTCTCTGCACGCTCCTGCTGCTAACCGCGCATGCGTAGAAGAATGTTTTGAAGCCCGACTCAAGCACACGAGTTTTCTGTGTCCTCTTCATTATTTCTGCTTCTCTTGTTCGTCCGTGAGCTCAGGCAATGGCTGAAGGTCACAAGGAGACGGGAAAACCGCCTCTGAAGTCACAGAGAAAAGAAGAAAGGCTTCGGAGGAGAGGAACAAGACCAGAGTTTTCCTCGGGGATTCGTTCAGTGGCGTGTGTTCAAGTCTCACATTGGACTTCATCCTGATGCATCTGTCACAAAACTGTGGCTGGACAGATAACTGTGCCGTACTATTTTACAACAGTTTGTCTGAGCAGGAAACCACACGTCTACACTTCTGACTCGGGAACTCGCTTCATGAACCGCTACTTTTGTGGAATATTAAAAGTAAAGTATGTTGGCTGTGGCTCTGGTCATTCTCAAATATGATCCATGATTGAAGTATTTATTAAATGAAAAAGTACTGACTAAAGAGCACTGGTGGAAAGTAACGAAGTACAAAAGTAAAAGTACTGCACTTCAGTAAACATTTTTGGTATGTGTACTTTACTTCAGTCATTTTTACAGTGGATACTTTTTACTTTTACTTCACTACATTTTAGACCAAGTATCTGTACTTTTTACTCCACTACATTGTTTAACTGAACTGAAAAGTAAAAAAATACTTTTCATTTTGTTTGAGGGTCATTCTTCTCTCGTTGGTGACGTTCTACCTGAAGGTTTAATACACACATACAATTAAAGAAATTAATTTGAATAGACCTTTGTTGCCCAAAATTAAGCACAATTCTTTACCAAAATTACGACATTTAGTACGTAAAACTGGTCTCGTAATCTGCACGAAATAGTTTTACTTTTTACTCTTAAATTACACTTTCAAACAGATACATCAACACGTTTACTGAAGTAGATTTTTAATTGTGATACTTTTACTTTTACTTGAGTAATGTTTTGCACATGTATCTGTATTTTTACTTGAGTAACAGAATTGAGTACTTCTCCCACCTCTGCTAAAGAGTGCAGCTCATGTCAATAGCACAACTGAGCCAGTTTAGCCCTCAACTGGAATACATTTGAGAGTCTACTCTTGTATTTTGTTTATCAATGAAAATACTGAAACTAAATGTTTTTTGTACAAAATAAAAACTGTAAACTAAAACTGTAGATCTAACTAATATGTGTATAATGTAAATCTTTTAACAGTTCTGCCATGACCTCAGCCCCACTTTTACACACAGTGGAGAAGGCCCCGCCCCCAGCTGTGTCCACAACTGCACACGAGACACTTCTGATCGGTCAGGGTTGTTCATTTTTATTTTTCACATTTAAAATCGTAACTAACCTTTTGCACGTGTCGTCACAGAACGCCCACTTTGCCATGACAGACAAAGAGGTGCTGTCTGTGCAGATAAAATAATGGAAACTGTTGAAAACCTGCCCGTTAATCAGCTGATTGTGCTGATTTTACTGTAAAATGGTGATCTCCTGTTGTCTGGTTGGCTGCACTAACAGCAGTAAATCTAATGTAACTTTTTATTGTGTAGACCCTTCCAGGAGTGAGGCGTGTACAGGGCACGCTTGTTGTTACTCCCCTCGAGTTTAATCAAGCCCAAAATCGTTCTTTGGTTTAACTGACATTTATTTTCGGATAGGAGGAGTCTTCAACATGTCTTGACATGAAAATGATGCCCCACAAATGCCGACACATGCCGTCAGAACTAAAAGAAATACAAAACTTAAATTAACTCTCTTGAAAACAAGTCTTATAAACATAATTCTCAAGGAAATATACATACACAACGAATAAATAAAGGCTACATTACACTTTTCTCTCTAATTGGCTTATTATACATTAATTGAGTCACGCAGCGTCACGTGATCAAACAAACAACACAAAAGTTGACCTCATTGGCCTCATTCACTCAAAGGGAATAAACTTCACATTTTACATCTTCTTCCAGAAACACTTAGTTTACAGCATCTTCATGCACTTTATCAGACGCCATGAAGCAGCGCCTTGTGGGGCTCTTCATTATCAGCCAGAGAAGTGCGCAGGTAAAAAGTCCCCTGAGCAACAACATCACAAGCGGAACAAATAAAAGGTTCCCCCTCTTTACATACATTTTTAAGTGATTAAATAGGAAATAAATGAACATGAATTTATAAAGAAATGTTTTATTTATAACTGCTTCTTGCCCTTTTTTAATATTTTAATCTATTTACTGTGTTTTTAAACTGAATATTACAAAACATGAAATTAAAGGTATGAGAGTTGCCTATGACGGCAGCTACACTTGTGTTTTATATCAATTCATTTTGACGGAGCAGCTGATACAAAAAAACTGTACTTTTGTCATTTGTAGAAGCACAAACAAGAGGTTGTTGATAATATGATCATTACATTTGCCATCAAGTCATAACTGGTAATATCTAACTTCATCCTCTAGTTTCTAAAGTTCACTTAAAACTGATAACTTTGATTTGTGGCACTTGGTGAAACAAAATATACATTTTCCTGCCAAACTGTTGTCACCTGCTGTGTTTTTGGTCCATTATTGACTCTGTGCACAAGGTGGAAGTTGGGTTGTTTACTTTAAATTGTTATGCATTAGCGTTAGCATTGAGACACAAACACGTCCCTTTATGAACACACAAGTGTCCTTTGGTGAAGGTCTGTCTGGGCGAAAACCCCATAGAAATGAATTTTAAAAATAAACAGACCAACTGTGACCTTGTGCACAGAGTCAATTCTCCAGATTACAGGCAGATTTTAGAAGTGTTTATTATAAGGTTGTTAGCATGTATGCTAATTGCTAATGTAGCAATATTATTTTTTAGTGAACATTCTCAAAACATTACAGTGGTACAACCTTATTTGTTGCTGTTTTTTTTTTTGAATGATTATGTAATATTATTTTTATATTGGTAACAACACTGTTATTATTCAGCACTATGGTTCCACCTTGCAGTTGTTCCGCAGGGACCATAATTGGTGTGACACGCCCAGCTTTACATGTGCGCGGCTGCCTCTGTCCCTCAGAACAGAGCAGCCTGCGTGCTGGTAAGTTGTGCTCATAGAACTATAATAAAACCTGGAAGATGAATCCAAAATGGCCGCCCTGTTCCTCCTGTGGCCTGAGCTCATTGGTTCATGACTCCAAAAAAATGTCTTACTTCCGCATTTACTTCCTGATACGGAGGCTGACATCTTTGCTTCCCCCATGATGCTTTGAGCGACGTGAACGACCAGCAGCTATAAGTTTTTGTGTTAGCGTTAGCTTGTGTGATTGTAATTGTGTTCTTCATGTTAGACACACGTGAAGCGTCTGAAATGAAATAAAATACAACTTACAGGTGTCTCTAGTCGAGCCTTTTCCACGAGCTTTTGTTTGTATCGTCCGACGCTCGTTCACGTGACTCACACATGTTTGTGTGACGTCACTTCAGATAAAAACGGTAATTTCGGTGATTTTAGAAACGGTAGAAAAGAACATTTCCTTCTATTTTATTTAAATACCGATAATAATTCAGTACTGTCTGTGATTATAATGTGCAATGATAGAAAAAGGCTGGTTCCAAGAGGCTGCAGTACCTCACATGACCACTAATCAATCTGGGACAGAGGGGGCGTGCCTTATCCAGTTCTTTTAATACATCCATGGTTGTGCTCCACATATCTCCACAAAGTTTAAGCTAGCCTTGGTTCAAGTCCTGCTAATTCTCAATTAATGCAAAAAATAAACTGTTTGAGTGATAAATGTGCCGCCATAATTTAGGAAAATACAATGTTTGGCATTTAAAACATTGTAAACATTGTAAAACATTGCTTATTTTATTTATATTTTGTCTTTGTAGAGTGCCAATGTGGAGCTGCACACTAATTCCTGCCCCCTGCATTTGTGTTTTAAAGGTTTGTCTGTTAGACAGTATTACTTTATTTATTTATGTTTATTTTTATTTGCAAAATGCACTGAGAACAGAGCAGCCTGCGTGCTGAGAGCCGATGTGGAGCTGCACACTAATTCCTGCCCCCTGCATTTGTGTTTTAAAGGGCATTAAACCGCAAAAAAAAACTCTGTTCCTGTCTCCCGTGCCTTTGTCCCGACCAGTGGTGACCGGTTGATCCATGCTACACTAAAAGTAACAAACTTCAAAAAACACTTCTACACTGGTGATCTTTTCTGCTGAGACTCTGGTGTCACTCACGTGTTCCAGTTGTTCCAGCCCTGGTTTTTCATAGTTTGTGTTTGGAGGCTAAAGCTAACTGCCCATTAGAACTGCATTAGCGCTAAGTCACGGGATAGTATCAGGCTAATGGAACTCCATGTTTCATTTACAAACACTGAAGGGTCAGGGATGATTAGCAAGGATAAACTTTCCTGGAAAAATCCAGACTCACGGCTGCACCAGCGGATGACTCTGGTCAGCATTTGAGTCAATTTCATTTCTAGGGCGGAGCAAACCCGAGCAAACAGGAAGCAGAGTAAACCAATCAAAGTTATCACTGTAGATGGTCACGCATTTTTAGTGGTGTCCAAATGTCCAACAGATGAAAACATTGTGCACTCAAAATTTCCCACAATGCATCTTGAAAAGTAGTGTCCAGCGATGGTCACTAGAGGTCAGAATGAACCACAATGCATTGTGAGGGTCGGAAAAACTATAGCGAACGAACGGAATGAAAGCAGAAAGAGGAGCTGTTTAAACGAACTGAGAACTGAGCTGAGATTATGAACAAAACACTTCAAAAAAGAGAGTTGCTGGTGTTAGCCACTTACCTTAGGTTCAGCTGCGAAAAGATCGCAAATCTCAGGCAAAAAGTTGGGTAACACTTTATAATAACTACACCTTATTTAGCCTTAATTAAGTATGAACTAAGCCTTACGTAATGACTAATAAATGGTTTATTAAGCATGACTGATCCTTAATAACTACTTCTATTTAATTAGCCAGTAATAGTTATCGCTATCAACAATTACTTCATACTTAGTTACTCATTAACTCATTATGATTTAATACTTAATTACTTATTAACAAACCATTAAGGTTTGTATTTGTTCATGCATATTAGGTATGAACTTGAACATTTATTAATGATTAGTGTGGTATTAAGGAATGACCTATTAATGCTGCAATGCAACATTTATTCAGGCAGCTATTATCTGTTAATTAAGACTTTTTTGAAAGCTTTTCTAAAGTGAACACTAATAATGCTTTATTTGTTAAGGTCAAATTCTTGAGAAACCACTATAGACATTTTACATCATTTAGGCAAGTGATGAAAAAAATGTCATAATGTATGTATTAGCTACTGATAATGGTAAAGTTTTCATAATAACCCACGTTCAATTGTTCCTTTAGAAGGGATGGAAATCAAATCTATTTAACAAAAATCAAGCCAAGAAACATGTTTACACAAGAAAATTATGTATTGAATCTTTTGCACTCAACATTTTAAAAACACTCAGATTATTTTCATAATCTTTCAAAGATGGAACATGCAAAAAATGTCAAACCCAGTTTGGCAGTTTTTAAAGACGAAATAAAACATAGAATCATAAAACATAAAAACATGTGTAGGGGTGGGCAGTATGCCAAAATATGTCACAATTCTCCAGAAGCCAGATCTAAAGTTGCATTTTCTTTAAGTTCAAATGTCGCTGTAATTGGTTAACGCCGCCTTTCACTTCAGAACCGACTCTGAACAATTGCAGTGTAAGTGTCAGATTGAATAGGCCTACTTTAAGCACAAAACCAGTCAATTACGATAAGGCAAATTTCACCAAAATAATGTATTGTCAGGGATGATATCAAATTTTAATGCCATATTGCCCTGCCCTAACCATATTTTAGATTAACTAAATTAACATAATTAAATACACACTTCAACTTTTGATTTTGAAGGGAATTAGCTTTCCTGCAGCTTTCATGGTTTTGATTTTTTGCTCCATCTCCACGTCTTCGGAAATGGCCTTTGCACATTGGCCAAAAAAGAAAGCTTCTCCTGTGTACATTTTCATGATTTCTTTGTCTTTGTCCGGGGTCCAGTGATTACGATGGTGTTGCGATCCACTCCATATTTTTTAAAGGCTCGTGCCATTGTTCCTCCCTTCTTGAAAATGTTGAGTATCTCCAGGTACCTGGCCACCACTTGTCTGGGACTTTGAGCTGGAACAACAGAAGAATAATTATACATTTAGAATCGATCGATCTATCGTTCTTTACTACTTCTGTTTTGAAGAGACATTAAAAATCAGGTATAGTAGCATCTTTTAAACTCTGCTGTCTAACAGTAACTGATGATGACTCAGAAGGGTTGCAACAGGCCATTTGATAAATTGCAACTAAGATATTACTGAAATAATTGTGAACTATTTTGGTTATCAATGAATTGATTCATTAATAACTGTTCTGGTTATAAAGCTGAAAGAATAAGTTTAATAACTCAAGACAGAATAGGAATGACATTAGACAAGACACAAGGAAAGTTTTGTGTTATTGATTTAAATACTCCATCTGTATATACATCACAACAGGATGAACTCAAGCGGCCTTTCGTCAGCTTTAACTAGGAATATCTCCTAAAAATTCATTTCATGAACCTTTTACTTTCTGAACTACAAATAAACTAACAAGATTGCTAGATTAAATCATTAGCAAAGTAATTGTCAGTTGCAGCCCTAGATGACAGAAAAAGCTACTTAAACCACTTTACAGTCAAACTAAATTATCAGAATTAATCATACAATGCTGTGTTTTCACTCAAAATATTTTTACATAAAGTAAAATTTTCAGTCAAGTACTCCCTGTTTTCCAAAAGCACCTAAAACATGATTTTTAACAATTCACCAAGTCCTATTTAGTCATTTTTAGTCAGAATTAGTTGAAACTTTTAGACTTCATTTGACATGTTTGAGGAAATGTGTTTGTCTTTATTGCAGTTGGCACTTTTGGGCACATTTGGCACATGTGCACAATAATAAGCACAAATATATTATAATATGCACCATTTCCATTTAGTTTGAGATCTCTGAAATTTCATACACTTATTGTTGACCAGTGGGACAATACTTGTAGTGAATTTGGAGTGTATGCTATGAAGTATGTTTTTGAGCCATTTGATTCAACCATCATTTTTAAACCAAATAAATCAATAATGTATTTGTTTTATAAGTGCTGTAGTTTTGCCTATGCACCACTTACTTTGCTTCCATGCATTTCACCAGAAACTAGAATTTCTTAGCTTTTCAAATGACATAACACATGTATTTTGGACAAAGTATACTCTTTCAATACTTGTTTTAATTTGGAAAATTACAATAAAAAGACACTAGGCGAGGATGGAGAAAAATAGGTGGGCCTTAACAGGTAAAAAGCTTGCAGCCCTGCCTGACTAAAGAGCAACACGTTAGATAAACTCAATGGTCAATGGTCATTAGTACCACTCTGTGCCCTTTGAAGATCCATTTGGATACAATTTCAAATTACACTGTGTTTTGCTTGCTTTATTTCTAACAATTTAACGTACAGTTACAGTTGGACACATACGGTGCTACAGTGGTGACAGTTTAAGATTTCATTGATTTTAACTTATGTAACCTATAAATGCAATATTTCAGTAACACAGCCGACATTGGAATTTTTTTTTGTCTGTTTGAATCTACAATTTCTGCATCCTTTTGCTTTTTAATTATTTATAGTAACATGTCATGTCATTTTTCTTTTTAAGGATATGTCAAAATGCTGTCCATTTGGGGAGACCAACTGTCCATCAGGCACAGATCTATTTTCTCACATTCAAAAGTATCTCTGAGAAAGTGGATGAGTTTCATGTACAGGTTGGTGCAATTATTGATGGCAAAAAATAATTTACTGAAGCGATATTTAATGTTAATTTTTTGACATTGACAGATTTTATTTATAATAAAATGTAGAATTCTCAAATAGTGTTTCAGCATAGAATTAAAAAGCATTTGAGAGCCATGCAGAATTTATTGTTAAGATTTTATGTTATCATATATGTTTTATGTTTTCATATATTTCTCACAGTCACTTCATTAATGTGAAAAGTTTACTCTCCTCTATAAATTTAATTCAATTTTTATTTGAGTTTTGAAAAAGTTGACAGTATTGCTGTGTGTGGGTGGGACGGGGGCGTGGTCATTGCTTGAATGTGATGACACTATGTTTAGGTTGAGAGGCCAATCATTATTAATCATATTCACAATATTTAACAGATATAAATAAACATTAAATAACAAATAATCAAACAAATCTTAAAATATTGCATATTGAATGAACCTTGGTAATATTCATAATCATAAAATATTCACAATTAAAATAAAGATTTAACAGAGAAAGAGAGCGAGC
This sequence comes from Rhinogobius similis, assembly GCA_019453435.1. NCBI lineage: Eukaryota > Metazoa > Chordata > Actinopteri > Gobiiformes > Gobiidae > Rhinogobius > Rhinogobius similis. Next base: position 2,116,182 of record CM033622.1, read on the forward strand.
AACAGACAGATTTTTATACCGGTACCTATACAGGGCGGGAAAAATGTCCTTTGAACTTGAAAACAGGATTGTACACGTTGGATTATACAAACATGCAAACTGTCTAGATAGAAAAACATGTCTGTTGTACTTGTTCTATGTTCTGTATTATTTGTTCTTTTTGTTGGTACCTTTAGATTTTGTCAAGGGTTAAGACTGAGACAGATTGACATGATGGATGACTCAATTGCTGCCAGTTCAACAACACTTACAAGACTGTCCAGAAAAATAAGAGAGCTTTGTGGAACAGCAGTTAAAAGGCTAAGGAGACGGACAGGCCAAATGACTGGAGGAAGATCAGAATTTGTGGTGATCGACGAAAGCTATTTTTGACACAAACGAAAGGTAATGTGAAACACTCATTAAATGTGCATTTAATGTAACAATTTATAATACTATTTTTAATTTATTTAAATTTTTTTGTAGTATGGAAGGGGAAGAATGGCCAGTGATTGGAAGAGGAAGAGATGGGTATTTGGAATATTGGGTGTGCAGAATAATGGTAGAAGAAGGCCAATTCTACGACTTGTTGAGCGCAGATCGAGGAGGTAATTAGTTCTGATCATTGCCCGACATGTGAGAGCAGGTTCCTCTGTCATCAGTAACGAGTGGCGGCCATATCGGATTCTGTCTGAGTTGGGATACCATCACTACACTGTTAACCACAGCAGGTGGTATATAGATCCACACACAGGAGCCCAGGGTCAACACACTGAGCGGGCGTGGCACTCATACACTGAGCGGGCGTGGCACTCATACACTGAGCGGGCGTGGCGCTCATGCACTGAGCGGGCGTGGCACTCATACACTGAGCGGGCGTGGCGCTCATGCACTGAGCGGGCGTGGAGCTCATGCACTGAGCGGGCGTGGCGCTCATACACTGAGCGGGCGTGGCCCTCACACACTGAGCGGGTGTGGCGCTCACACACTGAGCGGGCGTGGCCCTCATACACTGAGCGGGCGTGGCACTCACACACTGAGCGGGCGTGGCACTATTACACTGAGCGGGCGTGGCGCTCATGCACTGAGCGGGCGTGGCCCTCACACACTGAGCGGGCGTGGCACTCACACACTGAGCGGGCGTGGCTCTCATACACTGAGCGGGCGTGGCACTATTACACTGAGCGGGCGTGGCGCTCATGCACTGAGCGGGCGTGGCTCTCATACACTGAGCGGGCGTGGCGCTCATACACTGAGCGGGCGTGGCCCTCACACACTGAGCGGGCGTGGCGCTCACACACTGAGCGGGCGTGGCTCTCATACACTGAGCGGGCGTGGCACTATTACACTGAGCGGGCGTGGCGCTCATGCACTGAGCAGGCATGGAACTGTTACACTGAGCGGGCGTGGCGCTCATACACTGAGTGGGCGTGGCACTCATACACTGAGCGGGCGTGGCACTATTACACTGAGCGGGCGTGGCGCTCATGCACTGAGCGGGTGTGGCCCTCACACACTGAGCGGGCGTGGCGCTCACACACTGAGCGGGTGTGGCTCTCATACACTGAGCGGGCGTGGCGCTCATGCACTCAGCGGGCGTGGCACTCATACAGAGTGAAGAAATTCTCCCCCTAATTATAAATCCCATTCTTAATATAATAAATACGTCACTAGAAAGAGGTTATGTCCCGCAGTCCTTCAAATATGCAGTGATTAAACCACTTTTGAAAAAGCCTAATCTAGACCCCGACATACAGGCAAACTATAGACCTATTTCTAATCTTCCCTTTGTCTCTAAATTCCTTGAAAGAGTTGTGATTAAACAGCTTTGTCGCCACCTGCAGGACAATCATTTATTTGAAGTTTTTCAGTCAGGGTTCCATGCGTACCACAGCACTGAAACTGCACTAGTTAAAGTCACAAATGATCTGTTATTAGCTGCTGATGATGGACAGGTCTCAATCCTGGTTCTGTTGGACCTCAGCGCAGCGTTTGACACCATCGACCACAACATTCTACTGCAGAGGTTAGAATGTGATATAGGTGTCAGTGGAACCGCCCTTAGCTGGTTTAAATCCTATCTATCTGATAGGTACCAGTTTGTTAATGTAAACCAGAGATCTTCCCCATGTTCTAAAGTAACCTACGTTCTGCCTCACGGAACACTACTCGGTCCAGTTCTGTTCACACTTTATATGCTGCCCTTAGGTCTGATCATCAGAAAGCATGGCATTAACTTCCACTGCTATGCAGATGACACTCAACTGTATTTATCAATGAAACCTGATCAGACCCATCAAGTAGACAGACTTAGTGCCTGCGTGAAAGACATAAAAACTTGGATGACTCTTAATTATCTGCTCCTTAACCCTGAAAAAACCGAGGTCATTCTGCTGGACCCTAAGCACCTGCGAGACTCTTTATCTGACCAGATAGTTTCTCTGGACAATATCACTGTAGCCCCCAGCTCTACTGTAAGAAACCTTGAGGTCCTATTTGACCAAGATCTCTGTAAAACAGCCGACTTTCATCTGCGTAACATCAGCCAAAATGAGAAAAATCCTGCCCAGAGATGATGCCGAAAAACTCATCCATGCATTTGTCACATCCAGATTAGACTATTGTAACGCCTTGCTCACAGCGTGTCCTAAAAGCTCTAGAAGAAGCTTTCAACTGGTTCAAAATGCAGCAGCAAGATTATTAACAGGTACTAGAAAAAGAGATCATATTTCACCAGTGTTAGAGTCTCTTCACTGGCTTCCTGTTGAGTTTAGAATCAAATTTAAAATCCTCCTCCTGACTTATAAAGCTATAAACAATATGGCCCCATCCTACCTCAAAGATGCAATAGTAGCGTACCATCCAAACAGAGCTCTTCGTTCTCAAAATGCTGGACTATTGTTAGTCCCCAGAGTCTCTAAAAGCACAGTAGGATGTAGAGCGTTTAGATATGAAGCTCCTGTGTTATGGAACCAGCTCCTGTTCATGTAAAAAACGTTCCTCTTTGAAATAGCTTATGGTCAGGCCAGTTAGGAACAGAAATAAAAATCTACAGTTTTAGCTATGCTGCCCTTGGAGCAACTCTGCTGGAGAAGTATGGAGCTTGAACACTATCCTGTTCTTCCTACTTTACCTATCAACAATATTTAATATTACTTCAACTGCAGTCTGTTCATTGCTGTTCACATGTTTCTCTTTCTCTCCACTTCCCCCGGGGAGTGGAGACTGTTTCAGACACTGCGGTGGCTGCTCCAGTGACGACCCCCCCCCCCCCCCATCTGTCTGGAGGATCGATCTCTACACTGGAGGATCTATGCGCCACCCGCCTGGACAGCTGGATTAGCCATACCTCGTCTGCCTGGACGAACTCCATCTACTTTAGATGAACTGTTCCTCATCTCCTGCTGGAGGATCTCTCTACACTGGGTGGACTGCTCCTCGTCCGCCTGGAGGAACTCTTAAAGCCACCTCCCTCTCGAGTGGTTCTGGCTCCACAGTCCAAGTGGATGTCAGTCCTAGTTCATCTGCAGCCTGTCCGTCCGTGGGAGTAGGATCTCTCCTTCACTGTGGTTCTCCCCGAGGTTTCTACTTTTTCCCCTGGGGTTTTTTGTAGTTTTTCCTCACCGCGAAGGAGGGTCAAAGGACAGGGGCATTCTGGGACAGTTATCTGAACTGCTTTCTACCTGTGGCCCATCGAGACAACCGTTGTTGTGATTTTGGGCACTGAGCGGGCGTGGCTCTCATACACTGAGCGAGCGTGGCCCTCATACACTGAGCGGGCGTGGCGCTCATACACTGAGCGGGCGTGGCACTGTTACACTGAGAGGGCGTGGCACACAAAGAGCGTCTGGAGGCTAAGGGGAAATAGAACAGAGAAGTTGTTATCTGAGCACACGGCTGTAATCGAGTGGGTGGAATGACTGGCAAAAAAACATGTTGATGGACCATTAGGAAGGTTGATCTATGATAGAGGGAAACAATTCAAGTGATCTGTGTTGTAATAACTGGGCATTATTGGCAAAATTGAATATCTGGAGTTTTTTTTTTTTTTTTTAATCTTGATTTCAATATTCAGATATGTTTATCCAACAGAAATGTGTTCAAACATGTCATGTATTAATTTTGGTTAATTATCCTACAAATGGGAAATGTCTGTAAAACTTTGTAAAATTACAAAACTACAGATTAATTACCTTATATACCCTTATTTAAAAGTTTACAACAAACTATTTTTATTCTTACTCAGGTCTTTATGTAGCATTTTATTATTATATACATATATATAAACAACCAATATTACTTTTTTTGCATACCTTCAAAACAACATTCACAGTATTATCTCTAATTATATATGTTGCCCTCTATTTGTAACATATTAATTATTGTTATTATCATTTTGTTTGTATTCATGTTTCTGAAATATGTTTAACAGTGTATTTGTCATGAGCTTAGTGCCTCCTCCCTCCTGTGTGTGTGTGTGTGTGTGTGTGTGTGTGTGCGTGCGTGCGTGTGACACCTGCACCTCATCCACTAATCAACCGCAGCAGTTTAAAGCCTGGTTCATCCTCTCCATCTCTGCCAGTTCGTTCAGTCGACGCGGTGAACACTTTGGCTTTTTGTATCTAGTTGTTTTTCCCCAGTGGATGATTCTTCGCTCATTAAGGACTCTCTTTATTTTTCTCCAGCCTCAGCTCCTCGGTCCTGTCTGCTCCTGCCCTGCATTACTCACCTGTACCCCCCCTGCATTACTCACCTGTGCTCTGCTCCAGCCCTGCATTACTCACCTGTGCCCCTCGGTCCAGTCTGCTCCAGCCCTGCATTACTCACCTGTGCTCCTCGGTCCAGTCTGCTCCAGCCCTGTATTACTCACCTGTGCCCCTCGGTCCAGTCTGCTCCTGCCCTGCATTACTCACCTGTGCTCCTCGGTCCAGTCTGCTCCAGCCCTGTATTACTCACCTGTGCCCCTCGGTCCAGTCTGCTCCAGCCCTGTATTACTCACCTGTGCTCCTCGGTCCAGTCTGCTCCTGCCCTGCATTACTCACCTGTGCTCCTCGGTCCAGTCTGCTCCAGCCCTGTATTACTCACCTGTGCTCCTCGGTCCAGTCTGCTCCAGCCCTGTATTACTCACCTGTGCCCCTCGGTCCAGTCTGCTCCAGCCCTGTATTTTGTTAATAAACAATTTCATTTGTTCCTCACCTCTGGTCTGCTTTTTGGGTCCCCCCTCTGGTTCACTCGTGACAGTATTATGTTATTCACCTTATTTTGCCCCGCCCACTTTTACCTCTTTTTGCCACAGATCCGTGCTCCTGTAGTAAACACACTTCCGGTTTAATGAGAACCCCATTCATTCAGAAAACGAGAGAAAAGTCTCACTGTTAAACATTATATAAAGTAGATTGATTTGCGTAAAATGTTTAGTGAACACGAGCAACAACAAGTCAACGATGCACCAATTTCCTGGGGCCTGAAAACAGCTTTTTAGTTGGTGTAGAACTTATTTTCTGTTGCGCTCGTCTGCCCCGTCTAAACTTATACAATGGAGAGAAGATGGCCACACCCACGGAAACTTCCAGAAAAAGGTCAATAGGGTAACATTGCTACTGTACTTTTCAATTTATTTTTAAAAATTTGACTTTATTAGTTACTGATAAGTTACTGATCCATTTAAGAAAGATTCAGAATACATTACCCTTTACCCTTTAGTTATTTTTTTTTGCACCTCTCTCTCTCTCTCTCTCTCTCTATATATATATATACATATATATATTTGCACAGTAGCAATTGTCATTTTAATTTATCACGGTTTTCAATTAAGTTTAAAAACTGCCAAACTGGGTTTGACGTGTTTTTAATGTTCCATGTTTGAAAGATTATGAAAATAATCTGAGAGGGTTTTTAGTGTGCAAAAGATTCAATACATAATTTTCTTGTGTAAACATGTTTCTTGGCTTGATTTTTGTTAAATAGATTTGATTTCCATCCCTTCTAAAGGAACAATTGAACGTGGGTTATTATGAAAACTTTACCATTATCAATAGCTAATACATTCATTTTTTTCATCACTTGCCTAAATGATGTAAAATGTCCATAATGGTTTCTCAAGAATTTGGCCTTAACAAATACTTAATAAAGCATTATTAGTGTTCACTTTAGAAAAGCTCTCAAAAAAGTCTTAATTAACAGATAATAGCTGCCTGAATAAACTTTGCATTGCAGCATTAATAGGTCATTCCTTAATACCACACTAATCATTAATAAATGTTCAAGTTCATACCTAATATGCATGAACAAATACAAACCTTAATGGTTTGTTAATAAGTAATTAAGTATTAAATCATAATTAATGAGTAACTAAGTATGAAATAATTGTTGATAGCGATAACTATTACTGGCTAATTAAATAGAAGTAGTTATTAAGGATGAATCATGCTTAATAAACCATTTATTAGTCATTACGTAAGGCTTAGTTCATACTTAATTAAGGCTAAATAAGGTGTAGTTATTATAAAGTGTTACCGAAAAGCTTCTTTCAACCTAAACTGAAGTGAATCTGTGTCTTTCCCAAAACTGGGCCCAGAGCGGCGGCTGCTTCTGCCCCGGGCCCCACATTTCTGTTGACGGCCCTGCATTGAAGTCAATGGTTCCATTTCCATGTGTTTGAATGTGAGCAGAACCCAGAGAAATAAAGTCTGACATTACTCCAGGTGTCAGATGCCCTCCCACGCTCCTGTACATGTGTCAGATGCCCTCCCACGCTCCTGTAAACAGAACTGTTCATTTTCGCTCCAAACTGCCTCTGTCACTTCTGTTCTGAAAAAACCTGGATTGGACCAACATTTTCAACAATCTCCGTCTTGTCTCTGACTTACTTTTCATCTCCAAAGTTCTTGAACAAACTGTTTCATCTCCACTTCACACCCGTCTCATTTCAAACCGTCTCTATGAACATGTTCAGTCTGGTTTTGTCCCACTTCACACACAGAAACTGCACTTGTTAAAATCCCAGTGATCTCCTCACAGCTTCTGACTCTAGTTTATGATCTATTCTCGTCCTCCTTGATTTAACAGCAGCATCTGTCACCATCTCCCATATCACTCTCACCACAGACTTAAATCTACTGCTGTCTCCCACATTCCTCTCTCTGGCTTCATTTCTCTCTGGTCACAGTCAGGTCGTTCAGCTCAAATCTCACCAGTCCAGCCCCTTCCCTGTCCCAGCTGGTGTGCCCCAGGGCTCTGTCCCGGGTTCCCTTCTCTTCATTATCTATATTCTCCCATTTGGTTCTATCTTCCTTAAACACAACATTCCCTTTCATTGTTACGCGGATGACACCCAGCTCCACCTCCAAACCCTCTGCTTCACTTCCACCAGCCTCTCTTACCCTCTGTCAGTTTCACAGTTTCTATCAATGACTCCACAGTCCTCCTTCCCCTCAGGTCAAGAGTCTGGGTGTCGTCCTCCACAGCACACTTTCTTTCCACTCCCACATCAACAACATCACCCGTCCCGCCCACGTCCACCTCCACAACATCTCTGTCTCCCCCTTCTCTCCCCCTCACAGCCAAAGGATTAAGAAAAAAAATTCTGCTCCAGTCCTTCTGCACCTGTCCCTTCTGAACCTGTTCTTCTGCTCCTGTCCTTCTGCTCCTGTCCTTCTGCACCTGTCCTTCTGAACTTGTCCTTCTTCTCCTGTCCTTCTGCACCTGTCCTTCTGCTCCTGTCCATCTGCACCGTGTCCTTCTGAACCTGTCCTTCTGCTCCTGTCCTTCTACTCCTGTCCCTTTGCTCCTTTCCTTCTGCTCCTGTACTTCTGCACCTGTCCTTTTGCTCCTGTCCTTCTGCACCTGTCCCTCTGCTCTTGTCCCTTTGCTCCTGTCCTTCTGCTTTACTTTTGAGCCACTGCACGAGGGTCAACGCTCTCTTTCCAGCCCTGTGGACCAGACTCTGTGGACCAGACTCTGTGGACCAGACCAGAGAAGAACAAGCTCAGTGACCCACACCATGGCCTTTTCCTCCACCAACGACCTGGACACACTCTCGTGCTACAAGTCTCACTAAGCTGAGCACGAATGAGACTGACTGCCATTTTCTCTGTGGCGTCACTCAAACAAATAATTGGATATTTTACACTAAAGCTAACAGGTGGACGAATGCCACCTAAAAGAAGATTTCATGTAAAGACACAATGGGTAATGTTACTGTTGCAAAAGAAAGATTCAGGGAAACCCATGTCTGAGAGATACTGTTTACATAGCCACTATCAGGAACCAAAGAATACAAAGCTGGCAAAGGAGAATCAGTTAAAACAGACTACAAAACCACCATGGATCTGAAACGACAGAGTTTTGATTCGCACTTCGTGAAATTTCTCACAATACAGATCTAACCGTGGAGGTGCTCCTGCAGGGCATGGACGTGGGAGAAGATAAACATCTGAAGCCACTGCTTAAAGAAAGTGAGGAGGACACTGGACAGAGTCTGGGCCTTCAGCGTGACCCTCTGACACTGGACAGAGTCTGGACCTTCAGCGTGACCCTCTGACACTGGACAGAGTCTGGGCCTTCAGCGTGACCCTCTGACACTGGACAGAGTCTGGACCTTCAGCGTGACCTTCTGACAGCAGTGGTGGAGCAGAGCCCGACCGTGCAGCAGACAGACAAAGAGGAAAGGTAACGTCACATGGCATTTAGAACTTTAAAGGGTTTTTAATGGAGAATGCTTTTCTGCAAATTAGCTACGCTATCAGCAGCACAAAACAGCACGTGCTCTCGCCATGAAGAAATGTTTAACACTGATTAATTCATAAATAGTATTTGATGCATTTTGGTATTTCTGATCATCTTATCTTTAAGTTGGAAAGTTCTCTGCATAAACACAGTTCAAATCTGCTTATGGCTTAGACTAAGGAGACATCTAAGGAGAAATAGATAAGCTTTATTAAAATAGAAATATAGAGCTATGTTTTGCAACTGAATATTGTTTGTCTTGAGTATGTTTTTTTCAATGGCCAAAATTTTCGACGCATATTTTGTTTTGGCAAGAACTTTAGGCAGGAACCCTGAATTATTTGAATGGGGTCTTATCTGTCCGCAGTGGATTGTTGGTTTGTTTGTTGAAATAAGCTCATTTTTTTCTATAACAAACAATTATTTTATGGAAGTTCTAATGGATTTCCATTTTTTCTGAAAAGTTTCAAATTATCTAATATAACATTTTGATTGTAAGAATTGATTAACACTCTTTCTCCCGTCACATGACTCTGAGGCCCTGGCCAGTTCTCCTCATGTGCAGCTGAACTAGAGAAGAGTTGACTCCTCACAGGCCACAGATAAAACAGAGATAAAGGCGGCAGCTGTGAGAGGAACCATAACAGTGGATTCAATCACAAAACTGACATTAGAGTGTTTAAAAGTATTAAGCTCAATAAAGAGACATGGCACATGGACAATTATGTTACCATTGCATGAACAAACTAATATTTTCTTGTGTGAGGCTCTTATTTCCTGAACAGGCTCCTGCTGTCGATCCTTTGCTCCTTTTCACCGCCTGCTCTGCCACCGCTCTCTGACCAACGACTGGACACAGCTGAGGCCACAACGGGAAGTATTGAATATCTGAAATTTAAACTTAATTACAACCGGCATTGAAACAAGTTTGTCTAAATATTATTTTCAATTCCCAGCTCCACCTCTAAATCGTCTGCTTCACTTCCACCAGCCTCTCTTACCCTCTGTCTGTCAAAATGTTTTTGATTTAAAATGTCACCAAAATGAAGCAGGACATTTAAACCGGGCTCTATCTATTTTCAAATTTATGTCCCTGATGATGAATTTTACATTTTGCAGAATTACTTTTATTGTTTTGGGTGAAATAAATGATTTTAATATAATTACGTTTTGTGTTTTCACGAAATGGCAAGAAATTAACTCAGTGAAATGTAAAATCCAGCCATTAATTTATTTAATGAAACATAATTAAAGTGACGGCACAAAAACAGATCTAATTAACTTTTATCAATGTTTAATTTTATTGTCTTCATTCCAAACAGTTGTACATGTATCATTCAAAAAATACAACCATATTAAGTTTTTACACTTATACTTGTATGTTTTTGTACATGACAAAAACGTCTGTCCAACACAATGACACAATTTTCTGCAGAAAACCTTAAGGCTTTATCTGGAAGCACAAAACGGACCCAGAAAGAGTCAGAATATGAGGGACAAATGCTGCAAAGTAAGTTATACATCTTTGTCCCACAGGGTTTTTTGTAGTTTTTCCTTGAGAGAAGGAGGCTCTGCAGACAGGGGGCGCTCTGGGACAGACAGGGGGCGCTCTGGGACATTTATCCACTGCTAAATCCTAATGAACATTGTTTAATTGAACTGCTTTCTACCTGTGGCCCATCAAGGAAACTGCTGTTGTGATTTTGAAATAAACTGAACTGAATTGAATTGAATCTGCCTTTTTGTGGTTGATTTCACACTTTAACCTCAGACGTTACATGAACAGACATGTTTTAGCTCAGTCCTGATGGCCTGACAGAAGATGGTTTGAATGAAATGATAATCCATGTAATTAAGTGATGTACAGTACAGAACAAACAGGACCCAGGTAGTAGGTGTAAAAAGGCCTTTACTGATCGTTCAGGTGCTTCACTCTTTACTTCTTGATACAGCTCCACACCAAGCTCAGATAAAAGGAACAAACCAGATATACCTTTATGCTAAAAAGTAGGCGTGCATAATGAGTTCCAAGTACAGAACTTAGTTTTCTAAGAACATAACAGTACAAAGACACATTAATCAAAGAGAACACTGCATGCAAAGTTTAGATGTAAGATGTTTGTCCGGGACACCTGAAGTAACTAAGGGGGCGCCAGAAGACACCATATAAGGTCACACCACATGTGAAGCCAGAGGTTGGATGACCTTTGCTCCTGAAGAGCATTTTTCTCTATTATGGAAGAAAACATACTTTCAGTCCATTAGGAATATTTCTTACGTAACACTTACATATTCACTGACACCATCCATGGAACCAAACAAAAAATCATTTAAAATGTAAGAAAAATAATGGCTATGGTTTATGTCAACAGTGATGTGTGTGTTGTGTTTAGTCCCATAGATTTGTGTCTGAATCATATTTTGAAAGTCATTTTCAATCGGTAGAACTGGTCTGAGAACTCTGACTTATGCTCCTCTGATCTGTGTAAGCCCCGCCCACAGGGAGGAGCCACTGATAATGGACTGTCTTTGTCAAACTATTTGTTTACCCTGTTTCACCTGAAACTAATCTTTGTTCTGTTCACCTTCACCTGGAACAAAGATCACAGACAAAGGATGGGAGTCCAAACGTCTGGATGTTCAAACAGTGTCCAGATGACGACCTTTGACCCTTTTACGATGAACACTCCTGGACCAACCAGGGGTCACACCCACTGTTTGGAAGTAGTTCAATAAAGCACAGAAATTAGAATTGGAATTGATGTTTAGTTCGTTTTGAAAGTTCAGTTCAAAAAGCTTTAACTTTTAGTTTAGTTCAAGTTTGTTTGAAAATTCAGTTTGGAAAGTGATCCTTTGTTTGATTCATAAAGTTCAGTTCATGCAAAAAATAAATTTATATATATATATATATATATATATATATATATATATATATATATATATATATATATATATATATATATATATATATATATATATATATAGGGACACTCGGAGACTAAATCGCTCATAAGGAAAGCGGGTTCTGTGGTTGGACTGAGCCTGGACTCTGTGGAGAAGGTGGTGGGAGCAGAGGACGCTTGGCCAGGATTAAAGCGATCCTGTCCAATCAGAGCCACCCCCTGTACTCAGTATTTTTCCATCAGAGGAGCTCTGTGAGTACTAGACTCCTCTCACTGAGCTGCTCCACGGACAGACTGAGGAACTCTTTGTGCCTCGTGCCATCAGATCTGTATAATGCAGCCACCTCAGGGAGGGGCAGGAGATGACAAATTGTGCTGTTTTTTTAAGACACTGATTTCAATGCCTTTAACTCCCTATGGACTTAAATTATTTTGTAGCTGTTTAGTGTGGTATGTATTAACTACCACCTTTTAATCTTTTATGTCTACTTGAATGTGTCTTTCATTTTTTATGTATGTATGAATGTGAGCAACGGACAGCAATGCAATTTCCTTCGGGATTAATAAAGTATTTATCTAATCTAATCTAATCTAATCTAATATATATATATATATATATATATATAATCCAATTTAAAGTGTCCTCGTTGGCGGAAATAATAAAAATAAGTTCCTTCCAGGTCTGTTGGGCTGTCGGCTCGTCTTGTGAATGAAATCAGGAGGAAAATAATCTGACCCTGGAGTTTGATTACTTTCTGTGAAGTTTTCATTTAGTTGTGAGCAGTTTTGTCTTGTCAAAGCCGCGAGTTCTGCTCAGTCCAAAGCCGGAGCAGAGAGTCGAGACAAGAAGTGGCTTGAAGCTCAGACATTTTTAATCATAGTGCCACCTGTGGCTGAATGAAGGCAGTGGAGGCGGAGTCATTCAACTGAGACTTGAGTGTCTGGTTTGAGACGTGGGTCACACACAGTTGTATTTGACCCACATTAGAGCGAGTCTGTGGGAGCGCACACAGACACTGAGGAGTCAAGAGACCAGAGCCCAAACCCAGGGACCAGAGTGTGAGTGAATGTGGTGTTGAAGGTGTGGAGGTGGGTCAGAAGGTCAGAGGAGACTGTGTAGAAGGACAGAGAGCCAGCAGGACAGTCCACAAACACTGCTACTGTTCCAGAAGAACTGGACCAGGGCTGAGGGACACGGGTTTTATTGTCCTTGTGCCAAACAGTGAAACCACCACCTCCAGAACACTCCAGACTCCAAGACTGATCATTGCGTCCAAACAAACTGTCATCACTGCGTCCTTTCCTCCTGATTCTTCTGTAAGACACTGATATATAAACCACTCCACTCCACTGGACCTCCCAGTAACAGCGACCAGTCAGACCAGTGTCACACAGAAGCTGAGCCCATGAGTCAAATCTGTCCTGATGATCTGGATACAGCTGCTTCTCTCTCACACGCGTCGCCTTCTTGTTGTTGTCAGACAGTTTGAGGTTTCTCTGAGCTGTGTTTGGATCCAGAGTGAGATCACAGAAATCTGATGGAGAGAAGACACAAACACAGCAGTGAGTCCCCCGTCCGCTCTCCACATGTGCAGACACACACTTTATGAACATTTTATTCAACAACAATCTGACTGCATTTATTCAACAAAGAATCAAAGGTTTCACTTAAATGTGATTTGTTTATCCATCAATGTATTTTTGCACCAACAAAAACACAAACTTATTTCTTGTTAAACTTTTTAGTTCCAAATATATATATATTTTGTCCCACTCAGGACCCTGAGGACGTAAATGTCCACTTATAAAAACTTCAATAAAACATCACAGATTTATATATTTTTCATGTTTTTGTTCAATCCAAAGATATATTCCTGCCCTGATCAAAAACATCAATAAAAATAAATAAATGCAACTTTAATCCTATAAATGTTTTAAAAGTTGAATTTCTCATAAAACTGAAGCCAGATCTAACCATTTTATCTTTGTCTTTGGAAAGAACAAGTTTGTGTAAATGTGAAGTTTGAGCCTTTTTAGTTTCTGTTGGATCAGATTATAATCCGTTCTGATGTTCTTCCTGTTGATTTGAACGGAGCCTTCTGATTCTCCTGAAAATACCTTCATCTACAAATATCACACAAACAATGAGAAAATAAACACATTTCTAATCATGTTTGGGTTCATTTTTTACAGGAAGTGAAATGTCTCATCTTTACAGTTTATGGCTTAAATCTGTCTTTTATCCATTACTGGCAAATGTTTAAATGTGCCTTATTTTCCCATTGATTCTAATGTGAGCCTTTAAAATGTGCCTTTAATATTAAATATCTTTGTCATAGATAATAGACAGATGAACCCGCCTAAGCCCCATAGTCACTGGGACAGGCTCCAGTCCCAGCGACCCCTAACGGGAACAAGCGGCAGAAGATGAATGAATCTTTGTAAAACAATAAACCAAACACAGTTTGTGTCGATGGTTGGATTCATTCTTGACAAACGTGAAATGAGTCCATTTGATCAGGTTTGGTTTCTGTCACTTTTTCCTCATTGTTTTGCTTGAAATGTATGTTTTTCCCCGTTATGTTCAATGGGACCTTTTAAAGGGAAAATGGCTGAATTCAGTGACGAAAACTAAAAATGACTCATTGAACTTGTTTTCTCACAAATTAAACCAAATATACCTGAAACTCTGATTCTATTTCCAAAGTGACAGAAGGATTAAAGTAATTTTGCAGAGTTTTCTCGAGGCCCATTGACCTGTTAAGTCCCACCTATTTTGTTCCATTCTCGTCCAGTGACTTTAACTGTCATTTTCCAAATTAAACGAGTATTTTGATATAAATGAATGCTTACTCCAGGCGCTATTATGTAAATGCGGCTAATTAGCATATGCATGAGCTGCTCCATTCTGCACAGCTTCCCCTGCACCCCCTGCAGGCTTTACCTGGGAGTGTGACACATCTTTGTGAAGCTCAGAGGGAGCTCTATGTGATTACACTGAACCCAAAAGTGCTAATGCTAATGAGCCAGTTAGCTTTAGAGATAGGTTTAGAGCTAACCTTAAAGTTAGCTTTAGAGTTGGCCTCAGAGTTAGCTTTAGAATTAGCGTCAGAGTTAGCTCCAGAGTTAGCTTTAGAGTTAGCTTCACAATTAGAATTAGAGCTAGCTTCAGAGGTAGCTTCAGAGTTTACTTTAGCTATAGCTTTAGATTTAGCTTTAGAGCTAGCTTCAGAGTTAGCTTCAGAGTTAACTTCAGAATTAGATTTAGAGTTTTCTCCAGAGTTAGCTTCAGAGTTAGCTTTACAGTTAGCTTCAGAGTTAGGTTCAGAATAAGCTCCATAGTTAGCTTCAGAGTTAACATTAGAGTTAGCTTTAAAGCTAGCTTTAGAGTTATTTTCAGAGCCTTCTTGACAGTTAGCTTTAGAGCTAGCTTCAGAGTAAGCTTTAAAGCTAGCTTTAGAGTTAGCTTCAGAGTTAGTTTTAGAGTTAGTTTTACAGTTAGATTTAGAGTTAGCTTCAGAGCTAGCTTTAGAGTTAGCTTCAGAGTTATTTTTAAAGTTATCTTTAAAGTTAATTTCAGAGCTAGCTTCAGAGTTAGATTTAAAGCTAGCTTCAGAGTTAGCTTCAGAGTTAGATTTAGCTTCAGAGCAAGCTTTAGAGTTAGCTTTAGAGTTAGCTTCAGAGTAAGCTTTAAAGCTAGCTTTTGAGCTAGAATTACAGTTAGCTTCAGTATTAGCTTTAGAGTTAGTTTTACAGTTAGCTTTAAAGCTAGCTTTAGAGTTAGCCTCAGAGTTAGTTTTAGAGTTAGTTTTAGAGTTAGCTTTAGCGATAG
Source organism: Rhinogobius similis (assembly GCA_019453435.1). Classification (NCBI taxonomy): domain Eukaryota; kingdom Metazoa; phylum Chordata; class Actinopteri; order Gobiiformes; family Gobiidae; genus Rhinogobius; species Rhinogobius similis. The sequence continues at coordinate 2,131,623 of CM033622.1, forward strand.
CATTAGAGTTAGCTTCAGAGTTAGATTCAGAATTAGATTTAGAGTTAGCTTTAGAGTTTGCTCCAGAGTTAACACTAGAGTTAGCTTTAAAGCTAGCTTTAGAGTTAGCTTCAGAGTTATCTTAAAGTTATCTTTAGAGTTAGCCTCAGAGTTAGTTTTACAGTTAGCTTTAGAGTTAGCTTCAGAGTTATCTTTAAAGTTATCTTTAGAGTTGTCTTTTTGGGCTCTTTTCACAGAACGAGGCACAAATGGAGGAGAAAGGGCTTGTTTTGAAGAGGACGAGTGGGAGAACAAGGAGAGACCAAGCAATCCAGTCTGATGTTGGATTTTTTTGTGCTCTTTATCATAATTTATTCATTTTTTACTATTCAAAATTAATTAATCAAACCATAATTGACATCCGTAGTCAGAACAATTAATCATTTTAGTGCATTTTTTTTAGCTACTTTCTATACCTGTTTACGCTGTATTTCTCTTTTGGGTTGTTTTGTGGCAGGAAATGAAAGCAATACATGTTTTGTAGGAAAAAAAGCTTTCCACCAATATAAAGCCTGCCTTTTTTTCCTCCACAGGAATGAATGTGAAAAGAACCTCAAACTCTTTCACTTTCACTACAAGTGAAATTCATGTTTTCAAACTGGGTTTTAAAGGATTAAAGTTGTATTGGTTTTTTAAATTAAAATTGTGTCTGATTAGGACAGGGATAGATCTTTAGATTGAGATGAAAAGAAAAGTATGAGCAAAAATCTATGGTGTTTTTAAAGAGAGTTTTATAACTGGACATTTCTCTGAATTGAATCCACAGTGACTTGTGCTCCTGAGTGAAACAGCTGTGTCTGTGTCAGTGGCTCCAGGGCTCCTCCTTTGCTCACAGCAGCAGTAGTTCTGATGGGGCTTGGTGGCTCCTCCTTTGCTCACAGCAGCAGTAGTTCTGATGGGGCTTGGTGGCTCCTCCTTTGCTCACAGCAGCAGTAGTTCTGATGGGGCTTGGTGGCTCCTCCTTTGCTCACAGCAGCAGTAGTTCTGATGGGGCTTGGTGGCTCCTCCTTTGCTCACAGCAGCAGTAGTTCCGATGTGGCTTGGTGGCTCCTCCTTTGCTCACAGCAGCAGTAGTTCTGATGGGGCTTGGTGGCTCCTCCTTTGCTCACAGCAGCAGTAGTTCTGATGGGGCTTGGTGCACACAGGGGCTGAGAGCATGTGGCTCTGTGCTGCAGGAGCTTGTTCTCAGCTGCTGTCCTTTGGCCAGTGTCTGTGTGATGTCTGCTGTTGTTCTGGTGATGAGGAGGACTGACAGCAGAGGCACAGCTCAGAGGAGAACAGGGGCCTGCTTTAATCCACTGTCTCCAGAAGAAGAGTCAGGATCATGTTTGAATGAGTGAGTTCTGGGAGGCGCTGTAGAGTGCTCTGCTGCAGGAGGATTAAATACAGTCCTTTGTGCCATGTTCCTTCACTCTCTTAAACCAAAGCAGGACCTCATGAACACCCTCATGTTGGCTTTAGTTATTGTATGTATTATGCAATGCGTAGTATGAATGTTGTATGTGTTTTTGATGTTTCTATGGGACTATCTGCAGATATGAAAAGAACATTTGCATTTATTTCACCAGACAATAAAGTTGGACCTTCATTTTAGATCACTGTTAAACGTGTTTGAGCTGAAACATGAGTTACACAGCTCCAGACTGCAATCTCATGTGTTAAAATAAAGAAAAAAGTTTCTTCTTCATTCTCTGACCTGTGTTATCAGTCACTATGAAATGACACTCACTGAGTGCATCCAGCCAGCAGATGGCGCCAGTGCAATATACAATCTAGTGAAGTTAGTGCTGAAAAGAAATGCGTAAATGCTCAGAACAAGTTCAGCGAATATTTAAGGTCTAAAAACAGAGGATATGATCCAAAGTATGTATGTATATGATCCGAAAATACGGCCCGGATGGAAGGAGTTCGCAGGACATGTGTTTGACGATTGGGGGAAGTTAAAAAAAAAAGTCACTGTAGCAGAATATGCATCTTAAACAATAACTCTGAAGTGATGGACGCTGCTGGGGACTTTTACTTTTAGCAGCATCATAGATCAGACTTTCATACATGAATAAAAGGTTGTTTTAAACCACAAGTTGCGACATTATTTGAGCTGTAGCCAATCAGTGCAGGTGATGCAGTGCTGTTGTAGGTGAAGAGGATCAGACTCAGCTCTAAGATAACTCTGGGACAAGTACATGTTTAACTCTTTCACTGCCAGCCTTATTCTCACAAGACGTCTTCAACTAATACAAATACATATTTGGAGCCCTGCTGTAAATAGGGAAAAGCCAAATATGTTCAGGTCTGTACTTTCATAAAAAAGAAGAAATGTTCTTTGTAATACAGTAAGTAGAAATAAAACTGACTATATTTATTTTATACTTACTCTTCCAAGGGCAAACAGTTAACCAGTGAACACCTGCAGGTTCCAGTCTGAAGGAGAACACAGATGTTACAACACTGTGGATTTCTATTAAATCTAAATGAAATGGGCAGATTTTGTTTAGATTTTTGGGGATAATTCGCCCTTAGTTCTTCACAGGAGCAGCTGTGTGAGAATATAATCAAACCTGAGTGTGTCCAGTGTGCAGTGGGGGTCCTCCTGTAGAGCAGACAGGAGCTTTACTCCTGTGTCTCCTGGATGGTTGTAGCTCAGGTCCAGTTCTCTCAGATGGGAGGGGTTGGACCTCAGAGCTGAGAACAGAGAAGCACAGCCTTCCTCTGAGACCAGACAACCTGACAGTCTGAGGACACATGATTGGAATCAGTCAATTAATGAATAACATTCAACTCAGATGTGACACAGAACAGGTTATGTGTGTAATATTAGTGAATTAACCCCTCAGACCTGAGCTGTTCCAGTTTACAGTGAGGACTCTTCAGTCCAACAGACAACATCTTCAGCCCTGAGTCCTTCAAGTCGTTGTGACTGAGGTCCAGGACTCTCAGACTAGAGGACTGGGAGCTGAGGACTGAGGACAGAGCTTCACAGCTTCTCTCTGACAGGTTACAGCTGCTCAGTCTGGAGGAGGAGACAGGAGACCATTAGAGAAGACTTTAGAATCAAACCTGTGTTCAGATAAATTTAGTGGTTACATTTTTTATTCTTAAGGTGAAGGTTTGGTAAACTTTATTGTCTTATATGGAAAACTTCCTCTGCATCAACGTTTAATCTTAAAAGCTGTCTGTCCCACTTTATATCAAACATTGACCCCTGGGGGTCCACGGGGGAATTGAGCGACAACATAAAAGAATTATGTTTTTTTCATTCATTTCATACAAGACATTCTTTTATTGACCTGTTTATTAAATTAACTACTCAGAAGTCTGGATCTGGTGACAGGAGCAGGGGGTGCAGTGAGGTGTTTCAGCCTGAGCAGAGATTCACTTCAAAGGAACAGACGAGTCAATCCGAACAAACTCTACTGGCTTTTCTGCTCAACTGCCTGAGGTCTTTGCGTCCAGAGGAGCAGCTGAGGTTCAGCATCTGTTTCGGAGCCCCCTGGACGCCTCCCTCGGGAGGTGTTTCAGGCCTGTCCCACCGTGAGGCGGCCCAGGAAAGACCCAGGACACACTGGAGGGACGATGTCTCTCTGTGGCCTGAGAACACCTTGGAATCCCCCTGAAGGAGTCTTCTTCTGCCCACATCAGGTAATTAAAATACCTTAAGTGTTTAAGAATATCCTTTAAGTACAGCATTAATCTAATGACAAATAGATTAAGGGGCAGTACGATTTGTGCAGTTCAAAGAGATTTTCCGTGGCAGGTTTTAGTTCATCAAATGTCTTTTGAATTTATATTTTAATTGGAGATAAAATATACATCAGTCAAATGTCCAACAGACATCTTCAGCCCTGAGTCCTTAAAGTCGTTGTGACTGAGGTCTAGGACTCTCAGACTAGAGGACTGGGAGCTGAGGACTGAGGACAGAGCTTCACAGCTTCTCTCTGACAGGTTACAGCTGCTCAGTCTGGAGACAGAAAACAATGTTTATGTAGAAGTTGAATCAAACCATCCTCTGTTAAACAAAGGTGACTCACAGAGCTTTGTTGGAGGCCTTGACCACTGGCAGCAGCCTCAGGAGAGCCTCCTCTAAAGAACAGTATTTCTTCAGCTCAAACTGGTCCAGATCTTCTTCTGATGACAGTAAGATGAAGGCCAGAGCTGACCACTGAGCAGGAGACAGTCCACCTTCAGACAGACGTCCTGAACTCAGGTACTGTTGGATCTGCTCCACCAGAGAACGCTCATTCAGTTCATTCAGACAGTGGAGCAGGCTGATGCTCCTCTCTGCAGACACATCCTCACTCAGCTTCTTCTTGATGTACTCAGCTGTATCCTGATTGGTCTGGGAGCTACTTCCTGTCTGTGTCAGCAGACCTTGTAGAAGGCTCTGATTGGTCGGCAGTGAAAGACCCAGGAGGAAGCGGAGGAGCAAGTCCAGGTGTCCATTTGGACTCTGTAAGGCCTGGTCCACAGCTGTCTGGTGAAGATGCTTTAGTTTTCTTTTCACACTGAATAGTGTAGACTTCTGTGTTTTCTCTGAGAGCAGGTTGATCCCAGAGTTGATGAAGGTCAGATGGACGTGAAGAGCAGCCAGAAACTCCTGCACACTCAGGTGGATGAAGCAGTAGACCTTGTCCTGGTACAGGCCTGGCTCCTCTCTAAAGACCTGTGTGAACACTCCGGAGTACACTGAGGCCGCTGCAGCGTCCAGCCCACACTCGCTCAGGTCATCATCGTAGAAGATCAGGTTTCCTTTCTGCAGCTGCTCAAAGGCCAGTTTTCCCAGAGACTCCACCATCTTCCTGGTCTCTGGACTCCAGTGTGGGTCTGTCTCAGATCCTCCTTCATACTTGATGTTCATGACTTTGGCCTGAACCACCAGGAAGTGGATGTACATCTGAGTCAGGGTCTTGGGCAGCTCTCCTCTCTCTCTGCTTTTCAACACATGCTCCAGGACTGTGGCAGCGATCCAGCAGATGACTGGCATGTGGCACATGATGTGGAGGCTTCTGGACGTCTTGATATGGGAGATGATTGTGTCGGCCTCGTCTCTGAACCTCTTCCTGAAGTACTGCTCCTTCTGTGGGTTGGTGAACCCTCTGACCTCTGTCACCATGGAGACACACTCAGCAGGGATCTGATTGGCCGCCGCGGGCCGTGTGGTTATCCAGAGGCGAGCGGAGGGAAGCAGGGTCCCCCTGATGAGGTTCACCAGCAGCATGTCCACTGAGACGGACTCTGTGGGGTCAGTCAGGGCCTTGGTTTTGGTGAAGTCCAGAGGAAGTCTGCACTCGTCCAGACCGTCAAAGATGAAGAGCACCTGGAGGTCTTCAAAGCTGCAGAGTTCTGCTTGTGTTTGACTAAAGAAGTGATGAACAAGTGTCACCAAGCTGAAGCTTCTCTCTTTCAGCACATTGAGTGCTCTGAAAGTGAACGGGAACAGCAGCTGTATGTCCTGGTTGGCTTTGCCTTCAGCCCAGTCCAGACTGAACTTCTGAGTGAGCACTGTTTTCCCGATGCCAGCCACTCCCTTTGTCAGCACTGTTCTGATTGGTCCAGCTGGACCTTTAAAGATGTCTTCACATGTGATGGCTGTCTCTGCTGGGCCTCGTTTCCTGGAGGCTGTTTCCATGTGTCTGACCTCATGTTCCTGGTTGACCTCTGAAGGCCCTCCCTCTGTGATGTAGAGCTCTGTGTAGATCTGCTTCAGAAGGGTGGGGTTTCCTGCTTTAGCGATGCCCTCAAACACACACTCAAACTTCTGCTGCAGCTCTGACTTCAGTTTACGACCACAAACTCCAGAATAACTCCCTGAGTGAAGACAACAGACACAGCCCTGAGTCTCAGAGAAGATAAAATGACTGTGAGCACCTTGTTAAATGTGTGAAATGGTCCTACTGCTCCACAGACGCTCAGCCAGCTCCTTCTGCTTCATCCTCCTCAGGAAGTTCAGTGTGATCTTCAGAACAGCCTCACTGCTGCTCCTCTGCTCTTCATCCTCATCCTTCAGAGGCGCTATGCACTCTGGGTAATCTGTGCTCAGAACCTTGTGGAGCTTCTTCAGCTCCTTCTGGACAAAAGTGAAGATGTCCTCCTCCAGAAGCTGAACAGACACATTATAAACAACACAAATACAGTCAGTGTCAGATCTGTGTGAAACAAGTTCTCATTCATCTGAACATTTCCAAACTTTAGTGAATGACAGACCTTAAATATGGAGTCCAGCTGTGTCTGATGGAGCTGACCTCTGGAGACCTCTGGACCCGGCTGCTCCACTCTGTCAAAAAGAATAATCAAACACTTCTGTTCATCTCATCCTATTTCTTTAATCAACAATTGTTGAAATTTTCAACTCTGTTGAAAAATTATGTTAATGTTCCATTGACAGGTCACTCCTAAAAGGATTCACAGCTGAGGAATGCTGCTGAAGATACAGTAATGTGGTGCTGCTCCTGTGTGAGCAACATAAAAGCTTAGCCGTGCGATGAGTTGGCCAGTGTCCAGGGTGTACCCCGCCTACGGCCCAAAGTCACTGGGAAAGGCTCCAGTCACCCACAACCCCCAACGAGAACAAGACGGAGAAGATGAATGGATGAATGAATATTAATTGGCCCGAGCCAGTAAACTGGCGAGGGACATTGTTCTTCGTCGGTTTCTTGCTTATTATTATTACGCCCCCCGTTTTCTTACTTTTCGCGGGCCTTTTTGACCCAGTAAACATGCACGAAAAGTCTTCAATGGGGGTATAGTCGTGATCGGCCCGAAATTTTTTTTCGTATTTCGTGCGTCTCGAGAGCGTCCGACCCGGCCCGAACGAACAGCACCGGCCCGAATCGGACCCTATGGGAAATGGGACAAGCAAATTTTGCCCGACGCGCACGAAACTCGGAGCAGTGATAGAGAACAGTGAACCGAGCAAAACATGACATTGGAGCGCGGCCCTCGGACCAAGCGCACGGCGGCCATATTGGACCGAAGTCGCCACGCCAGTTTGACTTTTTTTTTTTGACGGAGAACTTGGACTAGGGCTTTTGCCTGACGTGGGTCTGGCACACATTTACGCGATCGGGACACATTGAAATTGAATAATCTGCCACTTCTTTTTGGATATCTCGAATTGTCTCGCCGTGGCTCGCCATCGACGAACGCCTTCGTTTCCTGTTTTTCCGATCGCATGTCACGGCTACACGCTTGGACTGACAGAGCTGTAATTTCAGTCACGAGTGCGTAATTATGATCTGAATGTAATGCATTAATAAAAATAAATAAAAAGTACTCGCTAGCGCCCCCTACCTATTAAGTCAAACATCGACTTTGTCCGATTTGGACGAAACTTGGGGAATATGTCCAGTGCAGGGCACCATGAAAAAAACTGAATTAGTGATATGGTGCATTTATCACCGTTGGCCACCAGGGGCGCAAAGAGTGCTCACAAAATCATTTAAATAGCTCCTGTACGCACATGCATACTCCGATCGACGTGAAATTTGAAACACACGTAAACGTCAAGCAGCTGAATCCATTTATGTGCGCACAATAACAATCAATTTTACGGCGCCACCTGTAGGAGCGCACTAAATTACAATGGGGAGAAAAACAATTACTTTGTCTTTTATTTGTGAAAATTTGCAGACAATTCCTAGACGGCCTCCTGATCAGAAAAGCTAATGAGACCCATGGCCTATTTTTTTACACTTTTGCCTCTAGAGCCCTCCAGAGCTCCCATTAATTGTCTATGGAAGTCTGACTCTCTTTACACAAGGCTGCAATAAAAAACAACTAAAACCTGCAGGACAGCCACCAAACTCAATACAGTGACTCCATTTAAGGGACATTAATGGGTCATAACTGTATTTTTCCAGAAACTAATAAACAGCCTCTACAGCGCCACCTTTTGGGTCAGGCCTATGGAGAGGGAGACGTATTTACTTTGGAGGAGGCCAATAAAATTTGGCACAGTGATAGTACACATAAAAAGCACCCTAAAACATAATCAGTGCTCAGTCATCAGACCAACGACAAGGCGGCCATATTGCTTTTAATTTTAAACGCCACTTTAAGTTTTTATTTTCCGTTGAGAACTTGTCCAAGGATTTTTGGCTGACATTGGTCTAACGTACACGTGCCTAATCAAGACAGATTGGAATTTAATAATCTGCCAATTTTTTTGGCCTATCTTGCGCGGTTTAGTCATGACTTCCTGTGAAAACTCTCCTCTATTTCCTGTTTCTTTGCGTGCTCCTCAAAGACACATGCACTGGACCTACAGAGTCCAAATTGCCACCAATGATGTAGAATTAAATACTACACAAAATAGACTAGAAAGCACAGGACCACGAATCCCTATAGCGCCTCCTACAGTTCAGTTAAAAGCTGCAAGCTTGTCCGATTTACACCAAATTTGGGGATATGATTCTTTGCTTCATAAGATGTAAAAAAGTCAATGGGACCCATGCCCTATTCTTCATAATTTTGCCTCTAGAGCCCCCCAGAGCTCCTATTCATTCTCTATGGGAGTCTGATTCTATTCACACAAGGCTGCAACAAAAAAACAACTAAAACCTGTGGTACAGCCACCAAACTTAATACAGTGACTCCTTTTAAGGGACATTAATGGGTCATAACCATATTTTCCCTGAAACGGAAAAACAGCCTCTACAGCGCCACCTTTTGGGTGAGGCCTGTGGAGAGGGAGACACATTTACTTTGGCGGAGTCCTAAATATTCGGCACAGTGATAGTACACATGAAAACCACCCTAAAACATAATTGGTGCAAACTCGTCAGACAAACAACAAGGCGTTAGTATTTAATTTTAAACGCCACTTTAAGTTTTTATTTTCCATTGAGAACTTGTCCTAGGGTTTTGTACCGACATCGGTCTAACGTACACGTGCCTAATCAAGACAGATTTAAATTTAATCATCTGCCAATTTTTTTGGCCTTTCTTGCACGGTTTCATCATGATTTCCTGTCAACAAACGCCTGAATTTCCTGTTTATTTTAATAATTCTCCCAGTCACAGGTACTGCCCTACAGAGCCCAAACTGTAGTCACAGATGCAGAATAAAATATTAACCGGAAGAGACTTAGGAGCACATAAGCAGTTCTCACTATAGCGCCCCCTGCTGGTCATGTAAAAGTACCAACATTTCCTGATTTCCACGAAATCTGGTAAACTGATTTTAAGCAGCAAAAGCTGCAAAAAAGTCAATTACACCGATGTCCTATTTTGGATCGTTTGGCCTGGGGGGGCCCGCATATCCCCCATTAATTTCCTATGAGACGTATAAGTTTATTGAGAGGCCAAAATTATTTCAAGCAAAGTCAGTGAAACTCGGCAGACGCATTATTTACAGCATTTCGATCGAAAAAGTCAATTACATCAAAGCCGTGTTTTGGACGGTTTCATCACTTCTGGAGAGCAGCGCCCGCCAATGCACTTGTATAGGGACGCCACCCGGCGTGAGCGGGGGGGAGGGGAGGTCACGGGGGCACGGGTGATGCTCAGAGGAGGAGGACGGCGCCCTGGGGCGATTTGGGACCGGCCGAGACCACGTGGGGAGGCGGTCGCGCGCGGGGCGAGGGCCACCATCGCCGCTGTGCGGCTTTAATTAAAATTGTTTTGCAGTTTTGTAGGTTTATTTACTGACATCTGACATCTGACAATTAATAAATGCATATAGTTACTATCTTGGAGTGAAACAAAGCTAAACCTAGACAGTTTATTAATATTTGACATGTATCTGACACACTGTAAGAGCAAACTCTGTGGGCTATGTTCATTTCTTCGCACATTTCTCTTATTTGCCAGCTCTATACAGGTGTGTAACGCTCTTACGACACAAAACACACATGTGCAGATATCCTCACAACAACAGTGCACTGGTCAGACAGATACACTTAAGACAAAGCCCCAAGTGCCACAAACCACACTTTACAAACAGCTCCTCGTTAAATCAGCCGCGATAAAACTCACCTGTCACTCCAGATGATGCAAATGAAAGCACGTCTGTCTTAAAATGAAAATAAAAGTCTTGGATTTCCCTGAAGTGCAGTTTGTCCAAAACAGCCACAGATACACACATTCATCTGTACAAGTCCTGCTATTCCTTTATCGCTTCACAAAACCTTGGGTCTAAAATACGTCAACTTGTATTTTAGACCCAATCCCAAGTAGACTCCTCAAAGAAATACTTCCCCTAATTATAAATCCCATTCTTAATATAATAAATACTTCACTTGAAAGCGGTTATGTCCCCCAGTCCTTCAAATATGCAGTGATTAAACCACTTTTGAAAAAGCCTAATCTAGACCTACCGACATACTGGCAAACAATACACCTATTTCTAATCTTCCCTTTGTCTCTAAAATCCTTGATAGAGTTGTGATTAAACAGCTTTGTCGCCACCTGCAGGACAATAATTTATTTGAAGTTTTTCAGTCAGGGTTTCGTGCACACCACAGCACTGAAACTGCACTAGTTAAAGTCACAAATGATCTGTTATTAGCTGCTGATGATGGACAGATCTCAATCCTGGTTCTGTTGGACCTCAGCGTTTGATACCATCGACCACAACATTCTACTGCAGAGGTTAGAATGTGATGTAGGTGTCAGTGGAACCGCCCTAACCTGGTTTAAATCCTATTTATCTGATAGGTACCAGTTTGTTAATGTAAACCAGAGATCTTCCCCATGTTCTAAAGTAACCTACGGTGTGCCGCAGGGTTCAGTACTCGGTCCAGTTCTGTTTACAATTTATATGCTGCCCTTAGGTCTGATCATCAGAAAGCATGGCATTAACTTCCACTGCTATGCAGATGACACTCAGCTGTATTTATCAATGAAACCTGATCAGACCCATCAAGTAGACAGACTTAGTGCCTGCGTGAAAGACATAAAAACTTGGATGACTCTTAATTATCTGCTCCTTAACCCTGAAAAAACCGAGGTCATTCTGCTGGGCCCTAAGCACCTGCGAGACTCTTTATCTGACCAGATAGTTTCTCTGGACAATATCACTGTAGCCCCCAGCTCTACTGTGAGAAACCTTGGGGTCCTATTTGACCAAGATCTCTGGTTCAAAGCACATATAAATCAAGCCTGTAAAACAGCCGACTTTCATCTGCGTAACATCAGCCAAAATTAGAAAAATCCTGCCCAGAGATGATGCCGAAAAACTCATCCATGCATTTGTCACATCCAGATTAGACTATTGTAACGCCCTGCAGCGTGTCCGAAAAGCTCTAGAAGAAGCTTTCAACTGGTTCAAAATGCAGCAGCAAGATTATTAACAGGTACTAGAAAAAGAGATCATATTTGGCCAGTGTTAGAGTCTCTTCACTGGCTTCCTGTTGAGTTTAGAATCAAATTTAAAATTCTCTTCCTGACTTATAAAGCTATAAACAATATGGCCCCATCGACCTCAAAGATGCAATAGTAGCGTACCATCCAAACAGAGCTCTTCGTTCTCAAAATGCTGGACTATTGTTAGTCCCCAGAGTCTCTAAAAGCACAGTAGGAGGTCGAGCGTTTAGCTACCAAGCTCCTGTGTTATGGAACCAGCTCCCTGTTCATGTAAAAGAGGCCGACGCAGTCTCTACATTTAAGACCAGGCTCAAAACGTTCCTCTTTGAAATAGTTTATGGTCAGGCCAGTTAGGAACAGAAATAAAAACCTACAGTTTTAGCTCCGCTGCCCTTGGAGCAATTCTGCTGGAGAAGTATGGAGCTGAACACTATCCTCTGGTTCTTCCTACGTTACCTATCAACAATATTTAATATTACTTCAACTGTAGTCTGTTCATTGCTGTTCACATGTTTCTCTTTCTCTCCACTTCCCCCGGGGAGTGGAGACTGTTTCTGGCACTGCGGCAGCTGCTCCAGTGACCACCCCCACCCCCACCCCCATCTGTCTGGAGGATCGATCTCTACACTGGAGGATCTATGCACCACCCGCCTGGACAGCTGGATTAGCCATACCTCGTCTGCCTGGACGAACTCCATCTACTTAGATGAACTGTTCCTCATCTCCTGCTGGAGGATCTCTCTACACTGGGTGGACTGCTCCTCGTCGGCCTGGAGGAACTCTTTAAAGCCACCTCCCTCTTGAGTGGTTCTGGTTCAGTCCAAGTGGATGTCAGTCCTAGTTCATCTGCAGCCTGTCCGTCCGTGGGAGTAGGATCTCTCCTTCACTGTGGTTCTCCCCGAGGTTTCTACTTTTTCCCATGGGTGAAGGAGGGTCAAAGGACAGGGGCATTCTGGGACAGTTATCTGAACTGCTTTTACCTGTGGCCCATCGAGGCAACTGTTGTTGTGATTTTGGGCATTATAAAAATAAATTGATTTGATTTGATTTGAAAACCTTCAGTAATAGGCGAACAGTCCGAGAAGAGGCTCCTCTAACTCCACTGCTCTACCGCTTCGTCTGGATCCTCCACGACACACAAACTACCTCACTGTGAGATTAAAAGCCTGCTTGTACTTCTAAGTAACATCGAATCATTACAAAAGTGAATCCAGCCTTAGCTACAAACAGACTTGATGCTAAAGGCCAGTTGTTGAAAGTTTGTGCTGTTCTTCTGCTGCACGTGCTCAGTTCGCGCTCAGACGCAGAAGCAGCAGACGATGTTTTATTCAGTCCTTCATTACTGTATGAGCCTGTGGTCCTCAGTGCACATGTGGGAGGGCATCAGGGTCACAGGGTCAGAGTGTGGGAGGGCATCAGGGTCACAGCGTCAGAGGGTGGGAGGGCATCAGGGTCACAGGGTCAGAGTGTGGGAGGGCATCAGGGTTAGAGGGTCAGAGTGTGGGAGGGCATCAGGATCACAGGGTCAGAGTGTGGGAGGGCATCAGGGTCACAGGGTCACAGAGCACGTGGGGCTGCAGTACCGCTCAGTGTCCTGTAGATGTCACTAAAACACAGTGACTTCAGCCGAGCTTCAGCGACAGTGAAAGTGAAGGGAAAACACACTTTTTTGGATATTTCTCAGAACAATTTAATAATAGTTTTGACAGACGGTGATTTAAGATTTTATTGGTCAATCACTGCTTTGCTTCTCCTGACTTCACCCTCTGTTTTCCTGGACCATCCGATGGTCCATAACCGGGTGCCGGCTTTCTCCTTTTGGCATCAAGCCGTGGGCCACTTTCATCTCCAAATTGTCTTTTTGTGTAATCGTTCTTCTCTCACGCACTTTTATGAATTGATTATATTTTTCTGTAAATTCTAAATTCATTTTCCAGACGCTCATGGTGGTCAACAGCGGCACAGGGCACGCCGCCTCTGCTGCTTTGCTCCTCTTGGTCTCCGTTTTGTCCCTCTCCTTTGTGTCCGTTCTGTTCTGCAGTTCTGCTCATCTTTCCACTCTTGTATCTCTGCTGCATCCCGGCCTTAGTCCCTGCTTTGGGTCTTGGTGTTAGGTTTGTAGTGCGCAGCACAAGGACTGAGTGACCGTGAAAGCACCCAAGTATTTTATAGTCAAGAAGTGAATAAATGAGAATGCCCCTTGTGCAATACTTAAAAACGTTAAAATAAAGTGTTAATTAATGGAACCTGTGGCTCTCTTTAAAATTGGTAACTTAACTGTGCGCCTTGGATCTGTGAACTCTCCCGGTGAAACTCCGACCGTGGCATTGTTGCAACTATGTAAATGTAGTTTAATCTTTATTTTACCATTTTATTATTATTTAATAACCACTCGACTGCCACACACAGCGTCACTCACAGCTCTGTCCTGAAGGTCATTGGTTCATCCTTAGAACAGTGGCTCCTGAGGGCCTCACAGCTGGGACCAGGTTCAGACGGAGGATGTTTCTGGTGGATCCTAGAAAAGACAAACAGATAAAACGTCAAAGTTTGAAAGCATTTTTACTTTGACGTAAGTACACTGTACAAAAAGTTCTATCAAACACTTCTGTTCATCTCATCCTATTTCTTTAATCAACAATTATTGAAATTTTCAACTCTGTTGAAAAATTATGCTGAAGTTCCATTGACAGGTCACTCCTAAAAGGATTCACAGCTGAGGAATGCTGCTGAAGATACAGTAATGTGGTGCTGCTCCTGTGTGAGCAACATAAAAGCTTAGCCGTGCGATGAGTTGGCCACTGTCCAGGGTGTACCCTGCCTAAGGCCCAAAGTCACTGGGAAAGGCTCCAGTCACCCACGCCCCCCAACGAGAACAAGAGGGAGAAGATGAATGGATGAATGAATATTAATTAAAATTGTTTTGTAGGTTTATTTACTGACATTCTGACATTTATTAAAGGCATATAGTTACTATCTTGGAGTGAAACAAAGCTAAACCTAGACAGTTTATTAATATTTGACATGTATTTGACACACTGTAAGAGCAAACTCTGTGGGCTATGTTCATTTCTTTGCACATTTCTCTTATTTGCCAGCTCTATACAGGTGTGTAACGCTCTTACGACACAAAACACACATGTGCAGATATGCTCACAACAACAATGCACTGATCAGACAGATACAATTAAGATAAAGCCCCAAGTGCCACAAACCACACTTTACAAACAGCTTCTCGTTAAATCAGCCACGATAAAACTCACCTGTCACTCCAGACGATGCAAATGAAACCACGTCTGTCTTAAAATGAAAATAAAAGTCTTGGATTTCCCTGAAGTGCAGTTTGTCCAAAACAGCCACAGATACACACATTCTTCTGTACAAGTCCTGCTATTCCTTTATCGCTGTTGTAGCTTCACAAAACCTTCAGTTATAGACGAACACTCCGAGAAGAGGCTCTTCTAACTCCACTGCTCTACCGCTTCGTCTGGATCCTCCACGACACACAAACTACCTCACTGTGAGATTAAAAGACTGCTTGTACTTCTAAGTAACATCGAATCATTACAAAAGTGAATCCAGCCTTAGCTACAAACAGACTTGATGCTAAAGGCTAGTTGTTTAAAGTTTGTGCTGTTCTTCTGCTGCACGTGCTCAGTTCGCGCTCAGACGCAGAAGCAGCAGACGATGTTTTATTCAGTCCTTCATTACTGTATGAGCCTGTGGTCCTCAGTGCACATGTGGGAGGGCATCAGGGTCACAGGGTCAGAGTGTGGGAGGGCATCAGGGTCACAGGGTCACAGAGCACGTGGGGCTGCAGTACCGCTCAGTGTCCTGTAGATGTCACTAAAACACAGTGACTTCAGCCGAGCTTCAGCGACAGTGAAAGTGAAGGGAAAACACACTTTTTTGGATATTTCTCAGAACAATTGAATCATAGTTTAACAGACGGTGATTTTAGATTTTGTTGGTCAATCACTGCTTTGCTTCTCCTGACTTCACCCTCTGTTTTCCTGGACCATCCGATGGTCTTTAACCAGGTGCCGGCTTTCTCCTTTTGGCATCAAGCCGTGGGCCACTTTCATCTCCAAATTGTCTTTTTGTGTAATCGTTCTTCTCTGACGCACTTTTATGAATTGATTATATTTTTCTATAAATTCTAAATTCATTTTCCAGACGTCTGCGGTGGTCAACAGCGGCACAGGGCACGCCGCCTCTGCTGCTTTGCTCCTCTTGGTCTCCGTTTTGTCCCTCTCCTTTGTGTCCGTTCTGTTCTGCAGTTCTGCTCATCTTTCCACTCTTGTATCTCTGCTGCATCCCGGCCTTAGTCCCGGCTTTGGGTCTTGGTGTTAGGTTTGTAGTGCGCAGCACAAGGACTGAGTGAGCGTGAAAGCACCCAAGTATTTTATTGTCAAGAAGTGGAATAAATGAGAATGCCCCTTGTGCAATACTTAAAACCGTTAAAATAAAGTGTTAATTAATGGAACCTGTGGCTCTCTTTAAAATTGGTAACTTAACCGTGCGCCTTGGATCTGTGAACTCTCCCGGTGAAACTCCGGCCGTGGCATTGTTGCAACTATGTAAATGTAGTTTAATCTTTATTTTACCATTTTATTATTATTTAATAACCACTCGACTGCCACACACAGCGTCACTCACAGCTCTGTCCTGAAGGTCATTGGTTCATCCTTAGAACAGTGGCTCCTGAGGGCCTCACAGCTGGGACCAGGTTCAGACGGAGGAGGTTTCTGGTGGATCCTAGAAAAGACAAACAGATAAAATGTCAAAGTTTGAAAGAATTTTTACTTTGACTTAAGTACACTGTACAAAACGTTCTATAATGAAGTGGCTCATGTGCACCTGGTGTTACTTACAGTGGATCCTGTTCCTTTTTGAAGTTAATCAATCGTCCCACAGAGTGTTCACTTCCCAGCGCCGCCCTGCTGGTGGAGGGAGGGGCTGCATCCTCTCTGTGCTCTCTCTGATCCATGCTCAGTCTAGAGTCCTACAGAATGACATCACACTGTTTAGCCCCGCCCACTGATCACATGGTTGATTGTTGATCTATTTCTACATAATCTTAAATCTGAAATATTGTCCTGCTTCTATAAACAGTCACTACACGACTCTGAAATAAGTCTGTGCATGTAGTTTGTTCTGGTTGGATGTGTGCGCTGATCTGTCACATAAAACAAAAGGACAAACAAATGAACAGGTGGATGACTTTTCCTTCTATTTGAAATGAAAACAAACACAATAAAAGCCCCATGAGCTTGTTGTGTGCCGTCTGCAGTTTAGTCCAGTGTTTCATCTCATGGAGCCTCAAGAAAACACATTCACATCAAACTGGAAGAAATGAGATTCAAACTGGACTAAAAGCTGTTACAAATTCAGTCTAAAGCAAAAGGAGCAAAACAGGAACATTTATTTGAGCTCCATTTATTTGGGTTTAGAGTCCCACACTGCCACCTACAGACACAAGTCAAGCTCTACACTCAAATTATAAAACATCCACTGAAATCAGACAATTATGAGGGAAAAAGGAAATAATAGATTAAATAGTGAATGATTAAACCTGAAAAGGGAAACTCAAAATCAATGTCAATTATCTAAATAGAACTACAACGATCAAATTGACTAAATACAACAAAAATCTGCAAAACAAACAAAAAACTGCAAAGTTAAACATGAAATATATTAATTTATAGAAATAGTAAACAAATAGTGAATACAGAACAAACAGATGAATTATTTGTAAAATATATTTAAAGTTATGATTAAACTAATGACACACCAACCCTCATCGGACTCCGGGGCGGATCCGCCTTCGGTTCGACAAATCCGCCCCACAGTCAGATTCGCTTTGAGGATCCGCCGCGTATTTGCTCCGTATCCTCTTAATGACTGGTACTCTTGGTCAGCCTGCGCTCACAGAGAGGATCCACGGCTAAAACAGCACAGACCCACGTCAGAAACATGCCTTATTCAATGAGAGTCGTTAGGTCCTATTATTAAGCAGATCTGCGGCCAAACCGCTACGCCGAGCGCCTCTGTCACGGCGGGTCCACGGTCTGACGCTTCCGATCCGCCAAGTATGATTCTGCTACTGCCGTTATCATGAAGCAGAAAGAAGATGCGTCTGATATCCGAGGATTTAACTGTAGGTAAATTGTTAAAAAGTTAATTGTATGAGCCACTGATAGTAATAACTCAAAGTTGTGATCGGAGTTCGTCTGTAAATGTGTGTTTTATCAGTTTTGAAGAGCGCAGGAGCAAAAAGTGAGCGAGTTAACAAGCTAGTAGCTAATGTTTGTGGACAAAGATGAAGAAAGGGACAATGGAGAGGACAGCCCTCTGAGTCTAAATACTTAGATTTTAGCTGTAAGGAGTTGTAGCGCCTCTCGTTAACGTCTGCGGTTGTGAGGAGCTCTGCTCTCAGTGGCTGCCGCTCTTCATGCTCTGCTCGGCCGTGGAGCGACCGTCAAAATAATAACGTTCAGACTAATAAAAGGCCCAACAAAACTAACAAACTACAACTTGTTTGTTTTTTCCAGATGACAGACCTTCTCATGACGTCATCAGCAGCAGCTCCAGAGTAAGTTACTCTTTCTGTGACTCTGAGGAGGATTCAGTTTGTGTCAGATCTGTCTTTGTTCACAAACTCAACAGCACTTGGTGCCCAGAGGCTTCAGGCTTAGAGACAGAATAGAAATTATGACTCGTTCACTGATGTGAGTGAACAACAAAAGAATCTGAATTTAAATGACATTGACAACCAGACCTCAAATATTATAAATATTGCATGACACTCGCATAAGGCTCACATTAAAGCTCATACTGTAAGTAAGTGTGGAAAAGTATTTTCTGTGAGTTTCATTCCATTTCAGGTTATATTCTGGTTGCTGTAAGTCGTCTTAAAATGAAATAAATAATACAAGAAATCAGACAACCCTCTGTGAGTGAATACATACTGTAGTCGTAACCACTGTGTCCTACAATGATCAAAACTTATTTGTTTTTTGTTTTTTTGTGTGTTTCAGAATATTCTATAAAATGAGGAAGAAATAAAGCTGCTGTGAGTATACTGTATGATCTTACTTGTATTACCTTGTTTAACTGATTGTCTTCAGAATCAGAATCAGAATTACTTTTATTTATCCCCAAGGGGAAATTCTTTTTGTTACATGTGCAACCGACCAGTAGAGACAGTAAAGAATTATAAACAAAATAAGATATATATAAACTAAAAAATAAAATACAATAGCTCTATAATGATCAACCCCATTTAACTTAACTTATAAAGTGTCTTTATTAATCAACTAAACCCCCGATATGAACAATAATCAACTAAACCCCCGATATGAACAATTTACAATAAGCTTAACTATACTATCCTTGTCTATTTACATATTCACATGATCATGTACAGTTTATGTATATAAGTGGACTTAATATTGCACAGTGGGCTTAATATTGCACATTGACTTCACAATAGGATTTTTACAGCACAGAGTTCAGTAGTTTGATGGCGACAGCAGGAATGATTTCCTGTGTCTCTCGGTGGAGCCTCGTGGCAGTAACAGTCTGTTGCTAAATGAGCTCATGACCAGCACTTTGTGGAGCGGGTGGGAGGGAAAGTCCAGAATAGTCCTGATTTTGGACAACATCCTCCTCTCCGACACAACAGTCAGAGAGTCCAGCTCCTCCCCCACAACATGTCCGGCCTTCTTGATGATCTTGTTGAGTCTATTAGTGTCCCTCACGCGCAGACTGCTGCCCCAGCAGGCCACAGCATACGTGATGGCACTTGCCACCATAGACTCGTAGAACATCCTGAGCATTGTCCTGCAGATGTCAAAGGACCTCAGCCGCCTCAGAAAGTAGAGACGGCTCTGGCCCTTCTTGTAGACAGTGTCTACGTTCTTGCCCCAGTCCAGTTTATTGTCCAAATACACCCCCAAGTACTTGTACTCCTCCACAATGTCCACACTGACCCCCTGGATGGAGATGGGGGTCACAGCAGCTTTGATCCTCCTCAGATCCACCACAAGTTCTTTGGTCTTCGTCACGTTAAGCAGAAGGTGGTTATTCTCGCTCCAGGTGACAAAGTTGTCCACCACAGTCCTGTACTCCCTCTCGTCACCACCGCCGATGCATCCAACCACTGCAGAGTCGTCAGAGAACTTCTGAAGGTGGCAGGACTCAGTGCAGTAGTTGAAGTCTTTGGTGTAGCGGGTGAAGAGGAAAGGAGAGAGGACGGTCCCTTGCGGCGCCCCGGTGTTGCTGATGACACTGTCAGACACACAGCTCTGCAACCGCACATACTGTGGTCTGCCAGTGAGGTAATCCACAATCCAGGACACAAGAGGAGCATCTACTTGCATCGCTGCCAGCTTCTCAGCCAGCAGAGCCGGCCTGATGGTGTCGAACGCACTGGAGAAGTCAAAGAACATGATTCTCACAGTGGTAGCCGGCTTGTCCAGGTGGGCATAGACTCTGTGGAGCAAGTAGATGATGGCGTCGTCCACTCCGAGGTGGTGCTGGTAGGCAAACTGGAGAGGGTCCTGTAGATGCTGCACCATGGGTCGCAGCTGCTCCAGGACGAGTCGTTCCAGAGTCTTCATGACGTGGGAGGTCAGTGCCACGGGCCTGTAGTCCTTGGGGTCGCTGGGACGCGGCGTCTTCGGGACAGGAACGAGGCACGATGTCTTCCACACCAGGGGGACTCTCTGAAGACTCAGGCTCAGGTTGAAGATCTGTTGCAGAACTCCACTGAGCTGGGGGGCACAAGCTTTCAGGACTCTGGGGCTCACGCTATCAGGGCCTGCAGCTTTTCCAGCTCGGAGTCTCTGCAACTGTCCCCTCACCTGGTCAGCAGTGAAAGTCAGTGTGGAGGTGTCAGGAGGGGGAGGGGTGCCGGTGATCTCCAGGAGAGTGCAGTCAGACTGGGGGTTTGGGGCAGTCAGACTGGGGGTTTGGGGACGAGGTGTGAGCGGGGCCGTCTTGCAGAGGGGTGGGGGGAGGGAGGGAGAGAGGAGTGGCTGCTGGCTGCCGCTCTGCAGTAGAGACTTCTGGGAGGAGGTCAGAGACTGCAGTGTCATAACGGTTGAAGAACCTGTTAAACATCGTCGATGTAAACCCTCATTCGTCCAGGTGTGGTCCATCGTAGAAAGGGGTTCAGAGGTTGTCATCCGGACGCCGTTTAAAGATCGAGACGTTTCGACTTTTATCCAAAAGTCATTGTCAATCAGAGAGCTGGTATGGGAACCTGTGCCTTATATGCTACTCTAAGTAGTGGGAGTCCAGCCCCCAGGGAGGAGTCACTGCACTCCTGTCTTTGTTATAAGATTGTTTGTTTGTCACCTGAGACTTGATTAATTGGTCTATCTTGTTGATTAATGGTTGGCCTCACCTAGTTTCACCTGTGTCTAAAGGTCTATTGTTATCTTGATAGCTGGCTGTTGCTCCCTCCTCACTACTGATTGCCTCATTAGCATTTGACTGGTCTATTGATCTGGACCAAGGTGTGAGAATGCTGTCATAAATTTTGGCTAAATTAAATCTTAAGCCCCCATTCCTGTTCAGGGAAGGATTTTCTCTTTACAAAAATGGCCTCCCTTTACTCCTCTTTCAAACCAGTTCTTCTCTCTGCTCAAAATCTTCACCTCACTGTCCTCAAACGAGTGATTTGTAGCTTTTAGGTGCAGATGGACTGCACTCTGCGGTCCGGTGGAGGAACATCTTCTGTGTTGGTACAGCCTTTTGTGCAATGGCTGTTTTGTTTCTCCTATGTAACGTTCTTTACAACTGCACTACTATTCGATAGAGTGCAGTGAGGACAGTTGTAAAGAGCGTTACATAGGAGAAACAAAACAGCCATTGCACAAAAGGCTGTCACTAACACAGAAGATGTTCCTCCACCGGGACCGCAGAGTGCAGTCCATCTGCACCTAAAAAGCTACAAATCACTCAAGTTTGAGGACAGTGAGGTGAAGATTTTGAGCAGAGAGAAGAACTGGTTTGAAAGAGGAGTAAAGGAGGCCATTTTTGTAAGAGAAAATCCTACCCTGAACAGGAAAGGGGGCTAAAGTTTTAATTTATCGAAAATTTATTTCTGCATTCTCAAACATTGGTCCAGATCAATAGACCAGTCAAATGCTAATGAGGCAATCAGTAGTGAGGAGCAACAGCCAGCTATCAAGATAACAATAGACCTTTAGACACAGGTGAAACTAGGTGAGGCCAACCATTAATCAACAAGATAGACCAATTAATCAAGTCTCAGGTGACAAACAAACAATCTTATAACAAAGACAGGAGTGCAGTGACTCCTCCCTGGGGGCTGGACTCCCACTACTTAGAGTAGCATATAAGGCACAGGTTCCCATACCAGCTCTCTGATTGACAATGACTTTTGGATAAAAGTCGAAACGTCTCGATCTTTAAACGGCGTCCGGATGACAACCTCTGAACCCCTTTCTACGATGAACCTGTTAAACACATTGGCCTTGTGCACACTGCCCTCGATGCCTCCACCACTGGTTGGCTTGTATCCAGTGATGGTCCTCATGCCACTCCAGACTTCCCTGATGTTGTTCTGCTGGAGCTTCCACTCCAGCTTCCTCCCGTGCTTCTTCCTGGCCCTCTTCATTTGCACTCTCAGGTCCCTCTGCGTAGCTCGCACCTCCTCCTTGTTGCCCGCACTGAATGCCTTCTTCTTTTTGTTGAGAGTGATTTTAATGTCCTTGGTAATCCATGGCTTGTTGTTCGGGTAACAGCTCACGGTCCTGGCTGGGACAACGTTGTCCTCACAGAAGTTGATGTAGCTGGTGATGCACTCAGTAAGCCCATCGATGTCCTCTCCGTGGGGCTCAGTGAGTGCCTGCCAGTCTGTCAACTCAAAGCAGTCCTGTAGTGTCTCCAGTGTTTCGTCAGTCCATCTTCTCACTGTCCTCGTACTCGGGGGCTGACGTTTCACTAGAGGCACATAGGAGGTGGTGAGATGAACCAGGTTGTGGTCAGACCTGCCCAGCGGGGGAAGGGGGGCTGAGCTGTATGCATCCCGAACATTTGCATAAAGCAGGTCTATTGTTTTTCCCTCTCTGGTGGGGCAATCCACAAACTGTCTGAAAGTGGAGAGAGTCTTGTCCAAGCTCACGTGGTTGAAATCACCGGAAACGGCGATGAAAGCGCTGGGGTGAGCGGTCTGAATCCGGGCTATTGCAGAGTGAATAGTGTCACAGGCGCAGTGGGGGTTGGCCGACGGGGGCACATAAACAGCCACGAAGATAACATGGGAAAACTCCCTGGGCAAATAATATGGACGTAACCCAACAGCACACAGTTCCACGTCCTGATTGCAGATGCGCTCTTTGACCGTGATGTGACCAGGGTTACACCAGCGTTCATTCACAAACACACCAGCTCCGCCCCCTTCGCTCTTACCGGTGCTGGCGTGGTCCCTATCGGCGCGCACCGCGTGGAAGCCCGTGATGGAAGCGCTGTCAGCGGTAATGTCCTGGTGCATCCATGTATCCGTAAAGCACATTAAACTGCACTCACGATATTCCCTCTGACTTTGGGCAAGTGCCGTGAGGTCTTCCATCATGTTTGCGAGGGAGCGCACATTTCCCATGACGATGGAGGGGAGACATGGCTTAAACCTAAGCCTCTGTTGTTTCTTCGCCATCCTCTTTCTTCGTAGCTTTTTATTTCCCCTGCATCCCCTGTTTGTTCTCCGCCTCAGTCCTCGGGGATGTCGGAGAGGCTCGTCGGAGTTGCCGTAGCGGTAGCCGGCTTCAGCGCCATCAGCTGATCCTTTGTGTACACAATGCGAACAGCTGGGGGTTGCATCGTAACATAAGTTCCGATAACAACGAGCAGGAACTCCGAAAAGTCTCCAAAATTCTCCTGTTGGTGTCTTGGTTGGTTTGCAAGACGCAGTCCAAATTTGGTGACAGAATAAACACTCAATACAAATCAAAATAAAGAAAAAGTAGGAAAACTAGTCGGAGCGTTAGTAACAGGCTGCACACGGGTTGACGCATGCGTACTTCATGTTGTAATCACCTGTTGTTTGGAAATGGTTTCTTTCAGAATGTTCTCTGCTGGGACTCAGCGAAAAGGAGTTAAAGACTAATTGTAAGTTTATAGATTTTATATCTACCAATGAAGTGTTCACGTTTCATCACAGCCTTATTTACAATGTTCTACACAAACCCCAACAATCATCATACTGCTGTTCAGCACACAGTGTATACTTTTACACTCTGTATCTCCTGGTGTCATTTCAGACGCTGTGAGAAAGGACAGTCCAGCAGCTGGACAATCACAGGCTGGATCTTCAGGAGGAAACATGGAGCTGAAGAGGACCCAGACCCACTGACCTCTGACCTCTGACCTTTGCTACAGCCTCAGAGTAAAGACAGAGACACTGAAGCCCACACACACCGCCCTGTATAAGATATAAACACTAACTGTAGCTACACTTATGTTGTATTTTTGCTTAATTCAGTTTTAGTTTTGGCTACATTTAGTCTCAATAAATCTGTTCATGTTGTTTTATATTTGGTTTTCTGTTTTGCTTAATCTCACTGTAAGTTGTCTTTTTTTAAATGTAGAATTCAGCACTGGTTTACCAAAGCCAGACCAAGGAATAGAAGGTATTACATTTAAGAGTTATAATTACTAATGCCCTTTAATTTCTTAATTAGATTTTGAACTTTGATTTAAATAAACATTATCCACATTGAAAAACAAACAAACTCATGGTTTCTTCATTTACTTGACTATTAGAATGTAACGTAGGCTCTGATCCAGCTTTATTGAAGTTTATGTCTTATTTCATGTTTTATTTACTTATCACACTCGTAATACTTGCTGTAAATGTGTTTTAAAATAGGCGAGCTGTTGCATTTGTACATTTTCCTCAGTAATAAGTGGATCAGGGGTGCACGGTGGCAGAGCGGCTAGAGCTTCTGCCTCTCAATAAGGAGATCGTGGGTTCGAATCCCGGACCACCCTAACATCACATGATCTCTCTGGGTGGAGTCTGCATGTCCTCCCCGTGTTACCGTGGGTTCTCTCCTGGTTCTCCGGCTCCTCCCACTGTCCAAAGACATGACTGTGTAGGTTAATTGACAACTCTAAATTGTCCCTAGTGAATGAATGTGAGAGTGAATGGTTGTCTGTCCTTGTCTGTCTCTCTGTGTCCAGCCTCAAGCGACGAGTTGGCCACTGTCCAGGGTGTACCCCGCCTAAGGCCCAAAGTCACTGGGACAGGCTCCAGTCACCCGCGACCCCTAACGGGAATAAGCGGTAGAAAATGAATGAATGAATAAGTGGATCAGTATCAAAAATTGAGAGGCGTCTGGCTGCAGACCTTAGTCCAGAGTCGCCTCTCCGCAGACCTTAACCAGGAGGCGCCCACGTGACCCGTACCTTAACCCAGAGGCCCTACCGGAGCCCGGATGTGTCAAAAATAACCAACATCAACACACGGCACCATATGTTTTTTATTCAATCTAGGTAGAAACTAAACTAAATATTTGGCTGTCCACTAATGATGTGATGATTAGAGGATCGAGCTGTGAAGTGAATATTTAGATCTTACAGCACCACACGCTCTTTACGTTATCACTTCTGATTGTTTGAATCAAACTTGTATTAAAATGTAATGTGTTTTTAAATATAGTGTTAATGGTGTTGAAGTGGAGTTTTAAGTCACATGTTATGAAAAACTAGGGGTGAAGTTTACTGTTAATCGCAAATTTAATGTGAATTTGTAGAAATAGATCCATCGTCTGGAATCTGACGATGAAGAACACGAGGAGGAGCTGGAACTTTTTAAACTCTTATTTGTTTGTGTGGAAGACGTGGACATTTTATGAAGAAGTGGTGGATGGAGGGGCTTTGTTTTTTGTGAATGTCATGAGGTGAATGTAATGCATGTGATCTTTCTTTTTAATTTTTTAATACTGTTTTTTTATTTTATGATTATAATGTTCAATATTTTGATTTATCATACAAGTTTGTTGACCTGTTAACCTTTTTTTTTTTTTCGTCTGCGCAATGTGTACTTCCGGACCTGTGGGCGAAGGCACCTCCTGATTAAGGTCTGTGGGGCTGGCGACTCTAGTTTAAGGTCTGATGCCAGACACTTTGCAAAAATTAAGCTCCTAACGATTTAAAAAATAGATACGAGCGCAGCAGATCCGCAGCACATCCTGGGCAGATCCGCGAGGTGCGCAGCGAACCTGCAGCACCTTCACCCGGATCAGGGTTCACTTTTCAGGGTTTACTTTTATGTCTGTTGCAGTTCTGCCGCGATGTGCAAGTGAATCTTCAGATACGCGCCCGCAGATTCGCCGCAGATCATGTTTGCTGGCTAGGAAGTAACTCAAGCCTAATCTGTACCAAACCAGGACTAAACCAGGTCTAAAGTCTGTACTAAACCCAAGAATAAATAAACCAGGACTAAAGTCTGTACTAAACCCAAGAATAAATAAACCAGGACTAAAGTCTGTACTAAACCCAAGAATAAATAAACCAGGACTAAAGTCTGTACTAAACCCAAGAATAAATAAACCAGGACTAAAGTCTGTACTAAACCCAGGAATAAATAAACCAGGTCTAAACCAGGACTAAACCAGGACTAAAGCCAGTGTTGAATCTAATCAAAGTCGTCAAACCTGAGCGGATCCAAAGAGTCCAAAGTGTCCCAGAGAAAAGGGTGCGTCTAAAGGAACAGCTTTGTTTGCGTGTTCTTCAGAGACTCAGAGCCGTTCCTCTATTGGCTGCGGTCCAGGTGGGCGGGGCTTCAGGAGAAGAGGAACTTTTCTCACCCTTTGCACAGTTTGGAGAAGCTTTTGTATCAACTCCAAAGAAATAAAGAGAGGAAGTGAAGAAACAGCTGAACTCAGAGCGATGGACATTACCATGACTTTATTCCACAGCTCAGTGTCTTTCATTCACACAGGTCCTTATGATAAATGTGTACAGTATATACAGTTTAAACACAGTTACCATGGTTACCGCATGCCCAGAGTCACCATGAGGAGAGGTTTCCATCAGAAGCTCAGTAGAATATTTTCAAAAGGGCTGTTCGGGCTGTGTCCACCAGGGGGCGTCACAGCGGCCGCTATGAACAGCAGGTGGGACTCTTCTTCATGCACATGGGCCAGAGGCTCAGGTAGGTAGCGCTCTCCTCACTCAATAAAAAACTAGACCAAACAAAACCCAGAGATTAAATATGAGCCTCCAATCCAACAATGTCATTCACCAGTTTGAGTCATTTACCTCATTTCTGTCAATCATGCTACATTATCGTCATTTAAAACTCCAGAAAAGGTTCAAATGTTTTCTCTCAGTTGTAGCCTTAGTTTGTTAGTCATTTAAAGGCACCGTACGTAGCAAAACATAGACTAATGCCGACTTGTTTCCTGTAGTTTTCCTTCCTCTTAAAGGACACACTTTGTGCAGAATCGTCTGGAGCGTTTAACCCTGTTTTACAAACATTGCTGGAGTTGTGTTCAGCTTCATTCTCTTGTTTGAAGAATACTGTTCAGTCAAATTCTTTGTTTCACCCAGATTTGTGACATCAAAGGTGCTGTTTTTAAGTCCATAAATCATCACCAGATTCAATGGGAGCATTTGTGCCTGGAATCACATTCATTACACTGTGTTCTTACATTAAAGGGTTTATGGAGTTCCAGGTGGATCACGTCAAGGATTGGTCCAGCCTCATTTTTAAAGTAAGACCATTTACAGTAAAAACTTAACAGAAGAAGCACAAAACAAACAGAGATGGAGCAGGGGAAGAAGGAGGGGCGCCAGGGGCTGTTTGAAACAAAAAGATTTCAAAATCCTCTTTGGTTTTTATTGCTTTGGGGTGAGATGAGTGTTGACTTAGTCGTCTGTATTGATCTATTTCGTTTTGGAAAATTAGGAATAGTGTTTTATTATTCATAAATTTTGCTTTGTCTTTATGCCAGAGGTTTGTCCCAAAAGAAGCCTGACAGACCAGACGAGCCCTGCCCTCTTGGACTATTGTGTGGCCCAGCACCAACTGTAACCGACTGCAGCAGCACAAAGCGAGCAGAGGTCTGGGTGGGACTGGTGTGAGTGACTCTATGCTCTTTGTTCACCTCATTCAGGAAGTCGTGTGCACCGCTATCTTGTTTCCGTTGTAGTTCACACGGGGCAGACGAGCTCAACAGAAAATAAGTTCTACTCGACTAAAAAGACGTCTTCAGGCTCCCGGACATCGCTGCATGTGACGTGTTGTTGCTGTTGTTCATTAAACATTTTACACAAATCAATCTATTTTAAAGTGCGTATGACAGGTTTTTACAATTTTGTAATTTTGACTTTATTCAGTGTATTAATACCTCTTGTAAATATAAATTATAGTTTTACACCAATCAAGTTGCCATTTGTGGAGAAAAGTTAAAAAGTCTGTTGACAATTACAGGAAGTAAACAAACTGATGACATCACACTGTGGAAACAAAGGTCATGCATAATTTACACAAAATAAACTACCTTTTTGACCCTTCAAATGAACAAAATCTGTGACATTAGATGAGTTTTGGCTTAGTGTACAGTGTGGTTACTATGGTAATTTCCTAGTGTGATGTCATACTTTACAATCAAGAAGTAAAATTTTAAACCTAAAAAATAGCTAAACTGGGGTAAAATTTGTGAAGATTTCAGTAGAAATTTTGATATATTTATCTTACCTGCATTTTGGTTAAATGTGTATTTCATCCTTTAAGTAATGTTTTGGCGTCGAGACTTTCCCCTCGTTTTCCATTTACACCAAAGGGGTTCTCGTCAAACCAGGAGTGCGTTTACTACAGGAGTGTGGATCTTTGGCAAAAAGAGGAAAAAGTGGGCGGGGCCAAATAAGGTGCATAACCTTAGCATGTATAATACTAAATAATAAAAGTAATTGAAGTGTATAATACAGTACAGGCTCACTTTTAACTATGGATTCTTACAAGTGTTTGAGTTTTGTATATATTTGACTGTATTGTATGATGTGAAACTGGATGAATATTTACCATAGGTGCCCTCCCACCAAACTAAGTCACAACTAATCCATTATTGAGATAATTGTTAACTAATTTAGTCATCAAATAACTATTGTCTGGATTATACACAAACTTTAAAGCATTTCCATGTGCTCAGAAAAGAGGTTTCATCACTCAGGAATTACACCAAAATCACAAAGAAAACGTGATCATTTAGTGTTTTTTTTCAACGTCTGCATTTCAGTCACTGCATCTGTAACCGTCTGTAAACCTCTGTAAACTTGTGCGTTGTGTAGATTTCTGCATGTGGTGCATAAGGAGCACGTAACACAGTGGAAAGTTTGGATGTGTCTCCGTTTGATGTGGCTGACGATAACAGAGACATGATTGACATGAGCTTAAGTGTGGATCCAGCACAAACTACAGGACGAGACAAAGACATAGTTAGCATTCCACAAATACCTTCTTCCAATCAATTTACGACGACGGAGCGACATAGGTGCTCAATATGAACTTAAATGACAGTATAACAGTGCAGTGATGATAAATTAGGACAAAATAATAACAGAAAGACACTTCAAACAGTGGATTACACAAGACGACTTGCTTCTTCCCAACATTGGATTTGCAAAAGAAAAGAGGAAGTCGCGTCCCTGGTATTTCTACAGGTGCACCCGGGCAACACACAAAGAAGAAATAAAATAAAAATACAGAAGAAGGGGCTGGAGGACCAAAGCAGAAGAGCCAATCAAAAGCCAGGTATGAAACAGTGACAAAAGAACATTTTTGTGTGATTATGTTCTAATTAATGACCATGTTAGACGTGAACATGAAACAGAACAGAAAAAAGGCTAAAATGAGCTCTTTTTATGACGTGAAAGTGCTGCTCTGAAGCCCAAAAACCCACAACCCGTGACTCTCAAAATGTGCAAATGACTGTCTAAAAAAGAAGCCAGACACAGGAACAGATGCACCAGTAGAAGGAGCACCATCAGAGGAGCCGCCTGCACCAGGAGCAGAGGGTCGTCTGGAGCCACAGGACACAGACTCAGGGCCCAGAGGAGAGAAGAGGCCCACACCAAACCTCCACCAGGGGCCCACGAGTCAGGGCCCAGGGGCCACAGCCGACCACTGCTCCCAGTGCAGAGGGCCCCCCAGAGGAAACACTGGAGAGCCTAAAATGGATAGAAGAATAGATACATAAATATTGATAAATAAATAAATAAATATGGGGGAATGAATACATTGAACTAGAGTAAAACTTGGAAATAAATAAATATGAAATAGTAAGACTAAAATAAGTAAACACCAAAAATGTGATGAATAAATGTAACAAATACATAAATTAAATATGAATCAAAAGGTGGGTCTTGAGCTTCTCTTAAAAACCTGAACGTTCTCTGCCCTGAGCTCCTCCTCGGGCCCCTGAGCTCCTCCTCGGGCCCCTGAGCTCCTCCTTGGGCCGTTCCACAGACGAGGGCCGTTGGACTGAAGGACCCCTCGCTCTGAGGGTGTGTCCTCCGCGCCGAGCTGGAAGTCGCACACGACGTAAAAATGGGAGGCGCAAACGTGAAAAAACTGTGTTTTCTTCTAAATCTACAATTATGTTCAAATTCTTTCTTGTATCATAGAGACATTTGCCTGTTTCATGAATTGAACCTAAACTACGCCCTAAATTGTAAAAAAGAAAAGTCTTCAAAATATTATTGTTTTTGCAGAAATCCACTCTTTTTTTGCACTTCATCACTTTATAAGTCGCAACGTCTAAAAAACACAGCTGTATTTGGAAAATTGCAGAAGAAAAATGACTAAAAATGTGATTTAATTAAATTACTATAAAGTCTTTTTCATAAAATGTGTTTTAAATTTAGGAACAGATGCAGAGGATGAACACAAATGTAGGATGTATAATGTAGGACACAACTGAATAAAAGAGTAAAGTTTTTTTATACAATATTTTTATGAATTGTATTTAATCTCCAGTAGGTCTTTAATGTTCTTTCTTTTAAATCGTTCTATTTATGGATCGTTGGGACATTAAAAAAAAAAAGAAAAAAGGACAGAACCAGGTTTTGTGTGTAACATATTAGTTAAAAAGTTGAGGATTTTGGATTTCTTATTTAGTTTTTAAGTAAACTAGATTTGACTGAAAACTGTCCTAAAAATTCACATTTCGCCAAATTTTTGACTTAAAACTTCAATACATTAGTTTTAGAATCAGATATTAAAAATCCTTTGTGTTTGGTCTGAATGTGTTGAGTCCAGATTGTACAGTTTGTGTGGATCTACTTTAGGCTGATCTTTATGTCTCGAGGGACAAAAATGCATTTGAAGAAAACAATGTCAGAGAAATCTATGGATGAAGTGGATTCAATGGAAGAATCAAACATCAGGAGCAGATTGGACACGTTTGTTGTTTCATGAAGTCGATGTTGAGAGAAAACCTTTTCCTGTGGAGTCTGGCTTTAACTGGTTTGGGTCAGGACTTAGGTTTAGGACATTAAATAAATCGTTCCAGCCTTAATCCTTAATCCACGTTCTTAATCAATGATCTGTTCATTATGAGTTGAGTTTTTGTTCTTGTTTTTTTAGTCAATGTGCAGTTTTTATAAAGTGTCACCAAGACATTTTCTCCAAATGCATTTTCTCTAGAGACAAAGATCAGCCTCAAAGTAGATGCTGCACAAAACTTTACTCCTGTTGATATCGAATTCTCACTCTGATTTATTCAAGTTTTAAACGTTTTTTGTACAATTTTCAGTCAGACTTAGTCGACTCAAACACTACATCAGATATACAATCCTCGCTGGAAATGTTTTTGATTTAAAATGTCACCAAAATGAAGCAGGACATTTAAACCTGGCTCTATCTATTTTCAGATTTTTGTCCAAACATCTGTGCAATTCTGGACATTTTTACAAACTGTAAGAAAATGGTGCGTCTCTTTTAAGTAAAAATATATATATCGCAACAGTTTCCATTTAATCTATGCACTTTCAAGGAAATTAATTTTACATTTTGCAGAATTCCTTCTATTGCTTTGGGTGAAATAAATGATTTTAATATAATTACGTTTTGTGTTTTCACTATATGGCAAGAAATTAATTCAGTTTAATGTAAAATCCAGACATTAATTTATTTAATGAAACATAATTAAAGTGATTGCACAAAAACAGATGGAATTAACTTTTATCAAATGTTTAATTTTATTGTCTTCATTCCAAACAGTTGTACATGCATCTTTAAAAAATACAACCATATTAAGGTTTTACACTTAGAGCTATTTTATATGTTTTTTTAAATGATAAAATCTTCTGTCCAACACAATGACACAATTTTCTGGAGAAAACCTTAAAGTGGACATATCATGCTTTTATTTTCACCTTTTGAACATTTAAAACATTTACCTGGGGTCTAAATAAACTATACCTGCAATCTACAGTCTGAATTCCTCCTAATTTTCTTTCTACATGCCTCTCTTTTACCCCTTTTGTAAGGAGCGCTTTTGAGCGCCTTGTTTTGGCTCTGTCTCTTTATTTGCAATTGAGTTAGTTCGCACCCCACCCCTCCCATGCGCATTGCATGCAGACTCCGCCCGTTCAGCCATTGTTGTAGTCCCAAACACAGTCCGTCTGTCGGATCCAAAACTTCTCCAAAGTTAGAAAAACTTAATGACAATCGAAAATGGAAACAAGCGAAGAAATCAACATCCAGCCTTACATGTACGAGCCAGAGTCTGACACAGACCAAGAGGAAATCGAAGACGACGATCCTCCGCAGCAAAGAATTCAAATGGCTGCATCTCAATGGTTTGTTTACGACTATGTAATTCGCTACGCGCTCCGTTAGCTTAACTGTGTGTGAAAGATATTAGCAGGTTGTCTAATGGACCCTCACTTTACCATCTTACTACAACAACAGTCCGGGGAAAAAGGCTACTGTCAAGTCAGTCAGCGTAGTTAAGGTACTGCGGCTACGCTTGCTGCGCGCTAATGCTAGCGACATGCTAACGTCAGCTACGAGGCAGTCTTCTGCCTTATGAAAACCTCAAAAATAAATGTATTATATGTATATATAAAGACATGTGCCCTAAGCAGCTGGAAAACAGCCGAGTAAAAGATGGGCAGCTACAGGTGTAATGCTAATCCCTCACAAATGGCCAGAACACAGGTAAAGAATGACTGAATAAAAATAGGTCTAATAAACAGTGTTTCAGCGTTTCTTGACTTACCGCTCCACTATATCGTCATCTCCATAGACCGAAGGAACTGACCCTTCGATCAAATGCAATCTTTGAGCAAATCCCTCGTTGTACTGGCGGAGGTTACTGAAGCACTCCTCTTTGAAGTGCTTAGCACACATGCCGCACCATGCCGATCTCAGTTGTTCAGATGCAGGCGGTCGGTGTAATGAGTTGTGCTGGTAACACAACCAAGAACAGAGTATTTTAACTTGTCCACTCGCACCTTTGACATCTTTGCCTTTGGACTACAAAATCGCTGCGAGGAAAATAAAGATGGCGGTCTCTGAGTGATTAGCCGGAAGCTCTTGACCTTGTTTAGTAGTTCCGCTGTGCCGTGTGTTACGGGAGAATTGCAGTTGTGGATTTCTAAAACAAGTTAAACAATAAAAATGCAGAGAGAATGAGTCTGATCAATGAGTTGTTTAGTCACTGGTACCAGAGTGAATAGTCGCCTTTCCCTGACATAGTGACTCTCCCTGGTCGACGGAGGTACATGACAATCAGAACACATGCTTTTTATACACAAGACATAGGTGGAGTCATAGTTATCACATCATGAGGGAGACAACATGAAACATCATCGTGAAACCAGAGCGAGGACATATGTGACATCAATGTTTATGAAAAACAACAGCTATCAGTGGTGTTTCCAGTTAAAGCCAGATTTCAGCGTGAAAGGACGTCATAAAAGGATTAGATGCCCATTATCTATCTTTGTGACCGGGACTGGGAGCTGACAAAACAGGTGCTAAAGAGATGTTAAAGTTGAAGTTAACCTTAGCAAGTCAGAATAAGAATACAGAACTTATAACTGCTATTACAGTCCACCCCATGTCACAGATAAAAGCATTTTACTGTTACACCCAAAAATCTGTAATCAATTAAATCATTAGAATAACATATCTTTATTCATTCATGTGTCAAACAATCAAGTTAATCAACCTGTAGTCAAAACTTAAAAAAACACCTAAATGTAAAGATGCCTTCGAATAAACATGTTGAAAACAACCCAAGCCTCATAGTCCAGTTCTGTCCAAGTCCAGGTCAAATTCACTAGACAAGTCCCAGTTAACTGTCAGGCTCATGGCCTCTGCTCGGTTCTGCAGAAACAAAAACTGGGAAGAAACTAGATTATTCACCATTCTAAGAATGCAGGGAACAAGACAGGAAACTAAGATAAAGAAGAATGCAATATTTATCAACAACTCTTTCCAGGATGAGAGAAACCAATCGAGAGTGAACAGCGAATAGCCCTTCGCAGTCTCACCCTCCATCAGGTCTCGTAATTTAGTGAGATTAGCTATGCCCTGTGCTATCGCCACCCTCTTTATCATTAGCAGGTCTGTAGGTCCAACAGGTGCTCCCA